>CATKHM010000166.1:0-31275 GCA_949751825.1 Blepharisma undulans
AAGCCTCAGCTAATTAATTTGCAAATACCCAATACTTTGATTAAGGTTCCTCATCAAAATGCGATTTATATAAAAACAAATGCAAAGGGGAGTATTTCAATAAGAAGAGATGAAAAGTAAAATTTATGTAGTTCCATCTCAAGTTTTTTCAAAAATTCTACCTCGTTACCAACCTTAGATGGCTCACTGCCCAAATTCGTCCATATTGATGATGAAAATCATATCCACGTCTGCAAAGATAATAAAGAATCCCTTCACTGGTGAGCTGTCTGCACCTCAAAACAGCACATGCTGCAACAATTCATCCCCCCACAAAAAAGAACCCTCTCCAAAATCAGAGTCCACTGAAAAACAAAAGAAGGCTCAAAATACTTACTTGTAACGAATTTGTCATCAATCCCCCGAAACCAAAGAACAAGCATCTCAACAACTGCATCGTCTAAAAAGTCTGGCAAAAAAATGGGGCTTTACCAGCATAGTTTATCCGATTTTAAATTCGCAGGAAAACTATTGAAGACCTCATTTTCCCCTTCAATGCCTTTTAGGTCAATGCTGCAAAGAACAAGAAATAACTCAGTTCATTATAAAGAAGATAAGTCCTCGTTTAACTTGTATAGCACAATAAGAGGATTTTCGACAAAAGAAGACATAAATGATGAACAAACTACGTTTCTTGTAAGGTCGACAAATCTTTTTCAGGCGACAATTTGTGAAACGGAGTCGATTGCTGAAATTGATAATATGTTGAATAGTATTATTGAATTGATTAATAAAAAGGTGGAAAAATCAGATAAAAGAGTTTTGACTGAGCTGCTTGCAGATTTCATGTGTGATGACTGTGGAAAATGGTATTTTTTAAAATGCAAAGCACATAAGTTGGATTATATCCCAATAAAACTTGAATCAGCTTCATATCTAACTCCGGACTTTAACCCTAACTTAGATCACTCCAAAAAACCTTCTTACTCATCAAACCATTCCTTTGATGACTCAAATCTCAACATCAAAAGAAATGTTGCAGAGCCTTATATTTCTGTTCAATCTTTAAACAGAAGACTATTCCAGCTCGAGCAAAAGCATATAAAACACAAATCAGAAGCAAGTCTATTTATCGACTTAAACGATGTCGTTGATAAATCCAAAAAAGTCTATTTAAGCACAACAATCCCTAAAATTTGCATCAAAAGTGAGCTGCCATCGATCAAAGGATCACTGACTTCTAAAGAGCACTTAAAAACTAAAGATATTTATGGTGATTATCTTGACAGAATAGCAAAACACTATGATAATGTAAGAGGATTAGCTGCTGCCGGAAGACATGTAAAAGAAAAAGAAGTCTGTGTATCTTCGAAAAGTATAGGCTCGCAAAAGTCTTTGGGGCAATTATAAAGAGCATAAACAAAATGTATACAAATAAAATATTCAATACTCTTCCTTAACGCGAGAAGTGATTTTATTAATAATTTTATTTAAATTATTTATATAGAGTCTCTGTGTCTATTAAATAGCCTCTATTAAATATTCAAGATCATAAGTTTGTCGAAATTGCATCATGTAGCATATTTTCTAAACTAACCCTTGATAAAAGTTTCTATTAAACATAATCATATCACCTGCATCCTTCTCAATTGGTTGTTTTTGCATTATAATAAATCTCAATGCTGCATTATATATCTTGTTGATACTTATTTATTTCTGCATTTATAATACATTTGAATTGATAAAAGTATTTTTTTCATTAAGCTTACGAATAATAGATTGAGCACCATCTGTGAAAAGTGTTTATAGGTCAAGCCAGCATATTTATTAATTTAAATGGAAGAAAGGAAGTTCAATCTCCAAAAAAGTGGCAAATTAAGCACCTCTTCTTCATCTATGGGAAATTCAGGCAGTCTTTCTCATAGAGGAGCAGAAATTTCTCCACTAAGAGCTTATAATGACTATTCAAGTGTAGAAACAAGGAAAATGGACCAAACTACGTTTCGAAGCAGTGAAGAACTGACGAGAACTGCAACTTATGTGAATCCAATGCATTCAGGAAGAATTTATAAAGAAATTGAGCATATGTAAGATTTAGGTAGAAATCGGAATAATTCGCCAAAGAAAATGACACCGAAGCCGCCATCTCAAAAACCTGAAAGTTCGATTCGTTTTGAAGGAGCAGGGAGAAGGCAATTTAAAAGAGGAAGTGGGAGCAAACTCTCAAAATCAAAATCGCCTATAAGATCTGTTGGAAAAAGATCATCAAAAACCCCAACTCCCAATATGAATATACAGTATCTTACAACTTCTCCAAAAAACTTATCTCAGCCTGTATCTAAATTAATTTCAAAGGTATCTCCTATGGTCAGAGAGTCAAGACACAGCGAAGGATTAATTATCCCAAAAGAACAAGCTGATATTGTAAGACAACACAAAAAATCATCCCCAATTGCATTGGATAAAAAGTATGGGCAAGATAAAAGGATTATTTTCATGCCTTTTGAAAGCAGAGATGACACTTCAGGAGCTGTGATTTTTAATGATCATGGATTTATTGAATTTCCTAAAGAAGAAAAACCATCAAAATTTGTGAAAAATAAGACGATGAATGCAGAAAATTATCAAATGGAAGCCTTGCAAGCTTTGGCTTTTGTAAAAAATTTTAGAAAGAGAAAAAATTTTAAAAAGTGGAGAAAAGAAGCAAGAAGTGCACAATTTATAAGAAAAAGGCATGAATTTGTGAGAAATTTCTGGGGAAGTCAAGTGATTGCTATGAAAGAATACATAAAAATAAAAGAACAGATAAATGCGCTAACAAGTATAAAAGAAAACTTTTTAAATGAAGATTGGTATAAAAATAGCATCGAAGATTCTTATAAAAATGCGATCAACAATGCCAGTAGATTAATGCAGAAAATTGGCTTGGGAATTAAGAAAACACTGGATGAATCTTTAAAAACAAAATTTGGGGATAAGCTTGTGTACAACAAAATTGTTAAAATTTTAGAAGAAAAGAAAAATCCAGGTGGTAGAAGATTGAGGGAAACCAAAGAAAGCAAATTATCTAGAGAAAAGTTGTTAGAGATATTTCTCAAACTGATTTATCTCAAATATCAAAATGGGATTATTGAATTAGTTGAAAGCACATACCAAGGATCGCTACTTTTATTTTGCAGCTCGAAAAGACCTAAATTTACTCTGATACTTTTTATTGATGATGCTTTGAGTTTTGTTCCTGATCCCGAGGCTTTAACCTCAAAGATTTTAGAATCTCTTGAATTATTTAAGCAAGAAATAATTAATCACACAATACATGATGAGTTAAATTCAAATATTTTTCAAACACAAATTTTTTGCTTTGAAGAAATACTCGAAAATAATGGAATATTAGTAGACACAAGTAAAAATATTGAACAAAATTTTAATAAAGACATTGCTTTAGCCAAAAAATTTATCAGTAAATTCAAATCTCTTGAACAGATAATACCAGTCAAAAAGCAGTGAATTACAGATATAGAAAATAAAGAAGTCAATATCGGTTTATTTTTTCAGAAAAATTATAAAATTATTTCAAGCTATTCTGGGCAACTTAATGAATTGCCTTTTCCCAGTTTTAAAGCTGGAATTTTTAATATCAAAACTGAATCATTAAAAACACAAATGCAAAGCTTTATGGATTCAATAAAAAGCTTACTAAAAGAGAAACTTCCAGCAATAGTTATGAATGAAATAAATGATTTTAAAGAAACTATCAAAATGTTTGAAAATCTTATTAATGAGAGATATTCTACTATTTCACAAATTTCGCAGCATTGAAAGCAGGTTTCTGAATTGAAAAAAATTAAATTAACTGAACTGGAAAATAAACAAGATTTTATTTCAGAGAGCATTAAATATTTAAAAAAAGAAGGATATTCTGAAACATTAAGTGCAGCTAAAGATGATTTGTCATATGATAAAAAAATATTTATTAGCCGAATTAACGATATAGAAAAATGCTATAGAGAACTAAAGCCAACTCTTGAAGAACAATTACTTGAAAATTCTTACAAATTATCTAAAAAAATTAAAAAATTTGAAAATAAATATATCATACATTACCTGCAAGATACACAAAGAATTCTGCACTCAAGTAATACATTAAAAGAAATAGAAAAGAGAGGGGAGGCTCTACTCTCATTGAAACAGAAAGTTGAACTTTATGAAGATCATTATCATTCTTTACAAGAATTGAATTCAGGAAATCCTTTACCCTTTCAGCTTCAATGCAGAGGAGATTTCGATGTGCTTTACATTCTCCATAAGGACACACTAAAGTTATGAAAAACAGTAATCGACTGAAAATCTTATACTGAAAAATGGATGGAAACAAACTTTTCACAATTGAATGTTGCTAAAATGCTTGAAGATATAGCAAGTATAAACGAAAAATTAAAATTTGATTGCTATGAAAGCCTTTTATTTACAAAAACAGCAGAAAAAATAATTAAGTCATTAAATGAAGATATTAGTGGATTTCTATGCATGTCTGAAACATTAATTGAGTTGAAAAGTGAACTTTTAAAGCCAAGACATTGGGAAATGATTGTAAATGCAATAAAAAAGCCTCATTTATTAAATATTTCTTTTAAGCTTCAAGACCTCAAAGATTCAAACCTAGATCGATATGAAACCAAGCTCAAACATATTTTCGAACAAGCCAAAGAAGAAAACAAACAAACTGCTTGCTTATCAATGATAAAATCTCTATGGGAAAACTTAGAATTATCTACTGAAATATATAAAGGACGTTTAGATACTTTTATCCTCACAAATATCGATCAATTGGAATCCTTAATAGAAGAGCATTTGGCATTAATAGAAAGCATTGATAAAACCATTTATTCAGAATATCTGCAAGATGATATATTAGAGCTGAGAGAAAAATTAACATCTATGAGCGATGTTTTAGAAATATGGGTTGATTGTCAAAATTCGTGAAAACAACTTGAGCCGATTTTTAGCTCAGGGTATATGCAAGAAACTATGCCAAACGAGTATGAGACATTTAAAGATCTTCAAAGTGCATTGAGGTCTATTATGTGAAGTGTCCACCAAGCTCCAAAAGTGTTAAATCAGTTATTAGCACCGAATAAAAGTGCAATTCTTGAAGATATTTCTTCTAAAATTTGTGACCTTCGTAAGAATATTAAATCATATTTGGAAAATAAAAGAGCAAATTTCCCAAGATTTTTCTTTCTCTCAGACACTCAACTTTTACAATTTTTATCGCTTATTTATTCACAGCAAGAATATGATAAGCATTTATCAATAATCTTTCCTGGTGTTTCGAAATTTTATATTAAAAAATTGAACTCAAATAAGCCAATAAAAGATGAAGAGGAAGAAGTTGATCTTGATGTTGCGCCTTTCAATTGTTTTTCCCCTGCTGCCAATGAAATAATTGATCCTTTTGAATTTTCAATTCCTGAAAATCATGAAGCGATAAATCAGGAAAACCAAGAAAATGAAAGCAGAGAAAATGTGCAAATATTGCAAATGGAAGATAGAGATGACTATATAGTGGCCAAGCAAAGAAGGCTTAGAGAAAAATATGGGGAAAGTGAAGTAGAATTAGGTGGAATGATGCCTTATGAAATTTTAGGAATGATAGGACATAATGGAGAACTTCTTTTATTTGAAAGAGCTGTTGGGATTCATGAAGGTATCGAGGGCTGAATGAGTGAAGTTGATCATCAAATGAAAGACACTTTAGCAAAAATGATTTCATTTGCTGTCGCAACATTTCCGAAGCAAAGCTTAGATGAATGGGTGCTTGATTTTCCTCAGCAAATTATATATACCTCTATTTTATTGATTTTGACACATGAAATCACAGAGCTTATGGAAGATAAGGATAAAGAAAATTCTTCAGATTCTGAAGTTAGTATTGATAAAGATGATCCAATTCCAGAAATCTATGAAGATCATTTTTCCAAGGTATATTTTGGAAGCTCAGCACAATCTCACTCTTTAGAAGCTAGTAAAGAAGACCTTATGCGATATTTACAGAGTAAAAGCTATAAGGGCTTATATCTCAGACTTCAATTCTGAATTAACCAATTGATAAAAAGCTTCCAAAATGACCAAATAGGTGGGCAAAAACTAGTTCCGGTGCAGATTATGTCTTTAAGATCTTTGGTATATTTTTTAAGTTATCAAAGAGATATTGTTGGAAATCTAATTGAAAAAAAAATTTATTCTACTGGTGACTTTGAATGGCAAAAATTGTTCAGGATATATTGAAAAGCAAACGAAAGCATCAGTAAAATTGAATGCGGAGGCTTACATATGATTCAAGGCAATGAATATCTGGGAACTTCTTATAGACTGCTTTGCACTCCTATCACCACAAGATATTACGTGTTCATAAGCAGTGTTCTCAGAGAGACCTCATCTGTATTATTTAAAACAAACCCAAGCCACGACTATGCTGGTGATGTTTTTGAAGAATTCAGCAATCTTTGCGGAATGGCAAATAAAAGAATTTATATAAGCTCAGACTCAAAAATGCAAATGTTGATGCAATGTTTAAATGGTGCTGCTCTAGCAAATGTTTGGATCATATTTGAGCATATAGACAGGCTTAATCGTGCAAACTTACAAGTATTAACAAAAGAAATACAAATGGTTCAGCAACAATTTCTAATAGCTGAGGTTGGCGTTGAAAGTCAGCAGGAAGAAAGCATAAGAGCTCATAAAAAAGATAAACAAGTAATCGAGCCTATTCCAGTCCCTGAAGCAGGCTCAAAGACTTTAATAGAAAAATCTGGGGTTGGGACTTATTCATATCCAAGCAATGAAATATCAGATTCTGTAATAAAAGAGAGGCCACTTTTGAAATACCCAAATACTATGTTTGTTGTTATGGCTTCGCTATCGCCAAATAATTTTCAAAAAGACAATGCTCTTTTATCAGCATTACAATTAGCATTTAGATGCATGGAAATGATAAGACCTGATGTGAAAATGATTTCTTCTGTTATGCTTATAAGAGAAGGTTTTAGATACTATCAGTCTCTAAGTGTGTTTATCCATAAATTTACAAAAAATTTGATTGAAAAAGTTGATTATTTGCTTGCAATTACTAGAAGAGATATAATGCTGCTGGTGTTAATAGCTAAGAAATTCAGGGATAGCTGCATCAGTGAGTGTGATTTAGAACAAAATGAGATTAATTCTATCATGAAAGCATGCAAAATGCTATTTTACCAAAAAATCACAATCCAAAGATCCGAAGATTTGGTATTGAGCAAAGAACAGCTGGATAATTCACAAGAAATTATTGATTACTGTATTGAAAAAACATTCAAAATCGAAAGATTCCCTGATATTGGACAAAATGATTTAAGAAAAGGACTTGAAAATGCCATCAAAGAAGCAGGATTAACAATCCAAGAACCACAGCTAAAGCTTTGTGAAGACCTTTACCATGGATTAAGAATAAATAGAGGTGTTTTAATATTAGGCCCATCTATTTCAGGCAAATCTACTTCTTTATCTTTGTTATCATCAGCTTTGAAATTCCTTCATAAAATCGATATTAAACAGCACATATTGAACCCAAATATTTATACTTTTAAACAATTATTCGGAACATTAAAAGCTGAAAAGAATATTAAAGATGGAATTTTAACCAAAATAATGCAAATTGTAAGCGAAAAATATGAGCAAGAAACTTCATGACTTGTTTTTGATAGTAAAAATATAGAACCTTGGTGGGCTGAATCGTTTATACCAATATTAGAAACTTCTCCTTTATTATGTTCAGATACCATTACTTTTGAGACCTGGGAGATGCTGCTAACTCATATTTCTTCAATAGCAAACAGACAAGATATGATTTCATTGCCTTCAATGACACAACTTATAATTCCACGAAATATGTCTATTATATACACTGCAGAAAATGCCTCATCAGCTTCTCCAAGCTTATTTACAAGAGTAAGCTCGTTATTTGTGGGCAATTCATCATTAGAATGGGAAACGATTATTGTCCCAAAAATAAAAATAATTAGCATCAAATTGAATCCTTATGGTGTTACCAGTGAGTGAATTTTGGCATTTTTTATAGACAAGCTGAAACTTTTGGTTGATGAAGTTGATAAACAATTCAGAGAATTAAGCGGCTGAAATAGCAAGGCTCTTATGATGGGGCTTATCAGAAATTTTGAAGCATTTTTAAAAACAGGATTTTTGGAGTTGTTTTCTCCATTAGAAATTGATGAAAATATAAATATAAATACTGAGATCGAAATGAATAAACTTATAAATAAAGAATTCATTCATAAGATTCCAGAAATAAATGAATTGAAATCAAGACTTGAAACGACTATTGTTCACTCATTTGTATGGTCTTTTGGAGTTATTCTTAATGGAGAGAACAGAAAATTGTTTAATAAAAGCCTTTTCAGCTTCCAAAAATCATTGAAGCTGAAATATTTCTATCCACAAAACATGAATGTTTTTGAATCATTTATAGATTTTGACAATTTTAATTTTCTTCCAATTTACGAAGAATCTTCAAAATATTTGAATGATCTTTTACCCTCAAATTCAATAATAATACCTTCAGAAGAAATGGCAAAAGCAAATTATTTATTAAATACTATTCTATTACCTACAAATTGTAGCTGTCAATCTTTTCTTCAACACATTCAGATAATAGGGCCATTAGTCTCAGGAAAAACATCACTTATTAAGCATTTCTTACACAAGAATTCAGAGCGATTTTATAGTAAACATTACAATTTCAACCCTTCTCTGAAAGGCCACCATTATTTTGACTGTCTACTAAAAAATTCAAAATTTTGCGAGAATAATAGCACAATACTTATAATAGAAGATGTTCATTTTGATGATAAAAATTTGACACATGAAAGAATGAAATTTTGGATTGAAAATAATGGAATTTATGATCCGAAAAAACTTTCTTTTACTAGTTCAGAAAAAATTAACTTTATAACAAGCACACTGCCTATAAATATTCAATCTAATGAGCATACAATCTCAATTTATATAGATGCACCTAGTGACAAAATTTTGAAACAGATTTTAGTGTCATCTATTTCAGAAAATGCTGACAAAGCGGATTTTAGTATAATCAACTACATCAAGCCTATAGCTAGTATTTATATCAATATGAAGAATTATCTTCAGCAAAGCAAATTTTGTGACATCGAAAGAATTATTGAAAATTTCAAGCAATTTTATTATTTCGCAACAATTTCTGGCAACGAAGCAATTGAAAAAGAATATATTGGCGAGCTTATTATGCATGAAATACAAAGAGGTTTTTGCCATTTTAAAGAGGAAAATCAAGATTTTCAAAGTCATCTGGCATCTTTGATTAATAGCAAGCTTAACACCACAATAAAAGAAGATGCTTATCTATTTTTTGATTACACAGAAAAGAATACTAAAGAGTTCAATGCCACAATTCCAATAGAAAGATTGCCAACTATTCAACAAAAATTAGCCGAGAATATGAAAAAGGACGAAACAAATTTCGAAGGAAGCTTGGATATTCTGTCACCTTTATATCATCAAAAATCTTACACAAAATTTATATGAACAATTTGCAGGATGCTGTATTTAGAAAACACTCATGGTATTTTATGCGCCTCACCTGGGAATCTTTCATATGAATGCCTTCAAATTGCAGCTTCTTTAACTGACTGTAGAATTTTAAAACCGCAGGTTAAGCAATTAAATGATTTCCAGCATTTCAGATATTTTTTTGAGCAAAGCTTGATTCAAGCCCTTGAATGTGGACAAGAAAATTCTTATATATTTCTTTGTGATATCCAATATTTAAAATCAGATGAATATATCAAGTTTGTCAGTTGATTTATCACAACAAACTCTTGGGATATCAATTTATTTACAAAATCGTTTGCAAAGTATCTTTCAAAGCGAGAAAAAGAAAATAAACTCAAAAGTAACAAAATTTCAAACAAGACCTCAGAATCTCTTATGAACACAATTAAAAGCAGATTCCACGTTGTATTAATTTTATCGTCAAATGAAGAATTTGAAACATTATCGAAAAATTATCCAAAATTGATATCTTGCTGTGAATTTATTAAATTTGATAAAAATAGCCATAAAGCTTTTAAAAAATCTGCATTGAGTATTGATATTAATGCGATTGTTAATGATTTAATACCAGCTATTGAAAATAAATTCAACATTTTAAATGAGAAGAATACTATGGAGAAATCTTTATGTGACAGGAATAAATATTCTGATTTTCTCTGCCAGAAAAGAGTGCTGCTGTTTTTAGAAATTTTCAGTGAAATCGCATCTTATATAGAAAACTTTATTGAGTCTGTAAAAGATAACCTCAAGCAATCTATTTCTAAATTTGATGATCTTATTTTGAAATATCCAGAACATTCAGCCAGCTTGAAGGAAAATATGAAAAGCTTGAATAAAAAATTATCTATTTATGAAAAATTCAGTAAAAATCTTTTAGCAGATAGTCTTATTCTAGCTTGCAATTCTGTTTACCTTGGAATTGTGAGTACTGAAGAAAGGTTTAGTATATGGAAAGAGTTAGCTGTATTACTAGAAAGTAAAGGTTTAAGCATTGATGAAAGCTGAAAATCGACTGATAAATCCAAAATCAAACAAAAATTAAAAATCTTTGCAGAAATTTTCAATAAAAATCTGAATGATACTGATTTAAGTGACCTGAGTGCTCTTGAAGCTTTAATTAGTTCATCGCTTTCTAAAGGCTTAACAATATTAATTGATGAGCATGGAGAATTTGATAGCATTTTAGAAGCAAATACAAAAGAAAAGCCTATTAAGATAATAAGCTCTGCTAGCTCTTCAGATAAGCTATGAAAAGATGGGATCACAGTTGATCTTCCAATTTTCCTATATGATTATTCAGAAATTAATCCAGAAGCTGATCTCGAGTCATGAAAAATAGGCCAAGGATACACCAAAGATGATCCTACTTATTGTATCCTATACGAGCAGAATATTTTGAATGTTTCTTCTATGTCAAAACATATATATTTATTTAAGCCAAGAACTGATATGTATCTTCCAACAATATTTTATTCTTCAAGTCTTTTTAATTGGATTTGTTCAATTGATACAAAAAAAGGTATTGAAAAATTAATTGAAATATTGATGAGTCACCTGCACCCAGAAGAATATAATATAGCATTAAAAATCAAAGAAGAGGTCGAAAATTTAAAAAATCAAGCTGAAGAAATGAAAAATAAAAAAATAGCAGAAATTGAGCGCTTTGAAGATAAAAGCGAAATTAGCTCACTTGTAAAAATATTATCTGAATATAGTGATGTGAAAGAGCTTTTAAAAGATAAAAAAAGCTCTTTTCACAGTTTTATAAGAAAATTTGATATACTTAAAAAGTACTCTGAATATATTTTTATGATATATTTATCATTAAAGCAGGCAGGCCGAATTACTGGAGATATCACATATTCTTGAAAGACTTTTAAAACTATTATATCAATGATTGTCTCGAAAAGTATGAGAGATGCAGTTTTAGAAGCAAATGAGCAAAGCATTGAGAGTTCCAAAGAAAGCAGTCAAGTTGTTATTGATGATGACTTTTTCAATAGAGAAATTATGCCAGCTGTATTTAACGCAATAAAGAATGGAATCCCTCAAATGAATTCATGCTTATTTTCATTAATTTTTGCATTGAAAATTGCTGTCAAAAAATCTGTTATTTCTGAAGAGGATTTTGCATTATTTGGAAAATTTTTTGTGAAAAATAAAAATTCTTTTATATGAATGTCTATTTTAGATAAAGAAGTTCCAATATGTGATACTTGGAAAGAAATTTATGACGCTTTGAGCAAAGAAATTCTGCCATCTCATCCAGAGATTGAAGATTGTATTTTAGAATTGAACGTAAAAATATCACAAATAAAATGCAACATGAAAAAAGCCTCTTCTATATTTAAAACAACTTTATTAAATTCAGACTATAAAAATTTACCTGTATTTTCAAGAATGTTGATTGCAGTTCACTACCAAGACTTCACATTTAAATCCCTTCTACGACAATTTATTTTTGAACAATTGAATTCACTATTTGAGTACCAAGAAGAATTTGCAAAATTAAGCCACTTCATAAAATCGGCCAGCTGGTCTCTTCCATTGGCGCTATTTTCTAGTCCTGGAATGAATGTTGTTAATACAATATGTTCATTAGCAAATTATTATGGAGTAGGCTTAGAAGTGATAAGAACTGACCCAGAGTTAGATCAAGAAACGAAAGGAGAAAACTCAGAAACAGTTGAGCTCGTTCTAAGATGTGCAACAGAAGGGACATGGGTGCTAGTCTCTACCTCAAAATTCCCCAGTTTTTGGAATAATGTGACAGAAGGCTTGAAATATTTGAGAGAAAGCAATGTTATTAGCAATACCTTTAGACTTTTTATTGATATGCAAGGGTTAAGACATTATGATATACCAGACCAATTTTTACATAACGAAGCGGTGAGATTTTATATATCAAAAACCAATATGGAAGACCTAGAAGGATATAATGATATATGGAGCAATCTATTATTAGAAGATATGTTAAAAGTTGAAAGCTTGGCAAGAGGAGAATCGACACTGTTTCCAGAAGATTTTGAATTGGATTTTGAATAAATAGTTATATATAAATAAATTATCACTGAGATTTTAATAAGAAAATAGTTTAATGATAATATGAAAAGCTAATGATCATTTATAAATGGGCTGCGGAAGTAATAAAGGTCCTGTTGTTACAGATGACAAACTTATCAAATTAAAAACATTTAAGCCAAGCCAAGCCGTAAAACTTCCTCCTGAAGCTGCTGAAGGATTTATAAAAGTATTAAAATCAAAAAATAGCAGTATATCAAAATTTTCAACACTCTCAAAAAAAACAAGCAGTTTATTCACCGCACAGCCAGTAGATGAACCATTGACACAATTAAATTCTGATAAAGGAGATCAAAATAATCCAATAGAAAATAACTTAATTGAAGAGATATCTAACGTCCCACTTGAGCATTTAGAGCCAGAAATCTTTGAAATACAGGAAATTGAAGCAATAACAAGTGAGCCACCTGATACGATTAAGCAAGATATAGTTTCTAATGAAAATTTGGTTTCTGTTGAACACCTAATTGAAACCGGCAATCAACAAATTGTTGACTTGACAGAGCTTGCACCTCAGGAAGAAAATAATAAAAATTTAATAAGTGAAGAAGAAAAATCTCCTGCCAAAGAAGAAGAGAAAGATCTTGAAAGCCTGAAAAGCCAAAAAGAAGAAATTGAAAAGAAAGCAGTTGAAGATGCTGAAAAGCTTGAATATGAAAAGAAGTTAGCTGAAGAAGAAGATCTTGAACTGCAGAAAATTCTTATGAGCTCAATGATAAATGAAGCTCAAGAAATAACTGAAAAATATACTTAACTTGACCATTTTAAGTTAGGTTTTTTTATATTTTAATCTTAAGAAAATTAGTAATGAAAAATTTTACATTAAGATCACCTTATGATATACCTGGATATGTAGCCCCAATCAAAGCTAAGAATGGCGTTAAAAGATTTCAAGGTCAAAAGAACATGACAAGTGGTCAGTTTTCAAGTGTAAAAGAAGAAATAAAAAATGCTAAAAAATTATTTTTCAGTTTCGATAGCACAAATAAAGTTGATAATCTAATACAATTTTCAGCAAGAAAGCCCCGAAATAGTTATTCAATATCTCCAGAAATTACCCCCAAAGCCATAAAAACTTATAAAGAAATCGATATTCAATGCAATCTTCAAAATCATCGCAACATTGGTTCACAAACAGTTGATATTCAAATTCCTGAAGAAAAAATTTCATTTCCAAAACCCATCCCTAGTCCTTTATCAAAAACCCCCACCAATTTAACAACAGCATTTACTGGCTCTCCTATATTTTTTGCAAACAGACTTTATACAAAATCCAAACCCAAAGTTATGCCTCAGAACCCAATTATCGGCTACCCCAAAGATTTCCATTCTAGCTCCCCAGCAAGACGAAATATGGGAGATTTTGCAAGTATCATTTTAAAACAGTAAAATTAAAATTAATCTAATCGGCGTCTGCACATAGGGCAGCTATGATCTACCACATACCACCTCATAATGCATTTCGGATGAAAAGGATGTAAACAAGGCAACTCAACGAATTTTTCTCCTGATACAAAACTTTCTAGGCAAACTGTACATGAAATTTCTCTCATTTGTCGGGTTGCTTTTATTTCTTTATACCATATCAAGTGTTGTAATTCTTCTATATTATCATGGCTTTCTTGAATATTTACATGATTAGCTGCAGCATGAGACTGGGCTGGGTCTATTAAGTAGCTTAAATTATCGTTGTTTCTCCTTCTTAAAACTCGTCTTCTCTAGATATTGATTACTTTGGATAGCATAATACAGGCTGCTGCTAATAAGTTAAGGCAGTTGAACGCAACAAAAATTATGCAAGATCCTGCCATTATGGACCGATTTTGGCTATTTCGGTAGCAACCAGGAATCCCATAAAGGATAAAATAAACTGCTCCACCTATAAAGTCAAGAAAAATCAATGGGATGTGAAATGTTAAGAGATAAACTGATGAGCATGAAGATTTACTTTTGGTGCATGCTATTATGGCATGTGCAATAAAACAAAGTCCAAGTAGTGAATAAATTCAGGTTATGAAATTCAAGTTGCAACTGAGTTAAAATTACAGGAATATATCGTGGTAGTAGATTGAATAGCCAACTGCACCGATGATACATTGACAGAGAAAAAATCTGATACTAAGTAGATGTTACCATTGCACCATTGAGACTTAATTAGATATAAATATTTATAGACATTCAGTTTTTAGTTTTTTATTAAAGTTGTGGGGAACTGGAATATGGAAATGAGTTGATATTTATAAAATATTTATTTTTATTACTTTAATTAATATTCAAACTTTCTTTCCATCATATCGTTTTTAAAATAAATTTAATATATAATTCTTGTTTTGTTTATTATTGCGTGGCTTCATTTGCTTGCTGATTTTTAAAGCTTGATTTTAAGTTCGTAAGGTTAGAAATAGAAGAATAAAGCTTCAGCAATGGGCTAAATTCTCTGGATTTAAGTGATACCATATTTTCTTCATTTCCACAACGCAGCATAAATACATTGCTTAAGCTGTGTATTTCTAAGATTTGTATCTCATCTATATTCAGCGTATGAGCTAGCTCAGAATCTATCAAAATCAATAAATTATTCATGGTAAGCAAAACAATTTGATCCGTAAAGTCAATCAAACGACTATAATACACTATCTTTTCTTTTCTATAGTCTGGCAAGTTGCTCATCAAGAATTGAGCTCGGGATATATCGTCATTATATGGCTCCAATACTTTTTTGACTCCAAAATATCTAGGAAATCTAGCACGTTTCGCGATAACAGTGCGTCCTTTAGCTATAACTGTTCCAGCATTGGCCGCACAGCCTGTTATCCCAGCTCCCAATCTCAAAGCAGCTGACACAGGCGAACAAGCTATTCCAATTATCCCTGATCCAAAACCTTTGAAACATCCTCCTGCACCTTTCTTTTTAGCTCCCTTATAAGGTTTTACCACAACCCCAGCAATTCCTTCAGATAAGTCTTGTACCGACCCTTTCATCCCCTTATATAAGCTTCCTAGCACTTTTCCTTCATTTTCGATTCTAGTGCTTCCATATTGATCTCCAGTCATTTCCCTTACAATTCCATATAAACTTCCAGTTATTCTATTAACTCCTCCAAAACTCCCAGATATTGTATTCCCTACAAGTGATCTGACTCCTTTTCCTACCCCATGAGAAAACGATTTTGGACCTTTCATTGCTTTTTTGGTTGGCTCAACAAAGAAATCAGTTACCCCTTTTCCGAGAGTATCAATAAGTCCTATAGGGTTTCCGAGCAGATCAACAGAGCCTATAATTTTGTAAAATTGTGAAATCCCTTCACGTATGTAAAATTTGGTTATTTGTTTGCCAATTTCTTGAGGACTTTGAAAACTATGATGGATTAATAGCTCGTTGAAGTGAAATGGAGAATTTGAAAAATTAAGAAAGGCACTGCCTATACTTGTAAATGCTTTGAGTATGCCAAATCCCATTTTCGCGTCTTTTGAAATTTCGACCTTTTGCTTGGAAATTCGAAACGAAATTAAGATTCTTATTGCTCGAAGTCTAAGATACTGAAAATATGCCTTATTAGTCAAGTTAGATTCTTCATAGCTAAAAACAGGAGTAGAATAGTCAAGGGCACTTATTGCATCTTTTAAAGAATCCTTTTCAGTTCCTTTCTTAATAGGACTTGCTAAAGCCGATTGAACTTTTCCTATAAAACTCATTAAATCTTCAATAGTTTCTAGATCTACATGAGTTTCCATTTCCTGCAATGCCAATTCTATTCATGCGTAATTATCAATTGATTTTACAACGTTTATGATTTCACTTATTTGCTTCGTCGAGTTTATTTTATTGATTTTCATCTGCATAAAAGGGCATTTTTCTGCTTTTATAGCAGAATTAAATATAACTGGAAACTGCTTGTGAGTAGTTTTCATATTATCAATCTGAAATTCTCCAAGTTCAAAATAAATTTTCGTGAAATTTTTTGCTTCATTTTTTACTAGTTTTTTCGACATTGATATTTTCCCAAACATATCTTTTAAGCTTACATATAAAAATTCTTTAGGATCGCTGTCAATTATAGATAACCCAAATCCTGTAAAATTCACAAGAAGTTTCAAGCCTTTCTTTTTTGAATCAAAAAAAGTATCCAGTCTAACAATACTGACATTAGCTGGAGAAATTCTTAATTCTCTTGTAACTCCTGTTGCTACTACTTCTACATTGCAATCTTCCAGATCTTTCAGCTGCTCAATTTTGTCTATAAAATATGACTCTTTTAAATCATTATACTGTATCATTATTTTCCTTTTCCCATGAATATCATCAAAAGCCCAAGGAATCATTCCTCCAGGTGGCACCAAATAACTCGGGAATTTCAGCTGATTTACTGTGATTTCTTTATCTGTATAGTTTCTAATCCTAAATTCTGGATCTTTTGGAGGCTGTAAAGATATAGAAATACAAGCTTCATCATCAGATGATATTACCACTCTGATAAAATTCATGTAGCAATTATTGTGATTTGGCTCAAATCAGTTGTCAGTTTCATTTATTTCTTCACTTGAATTCAATTTTATTTGAAAATCGTCAATTCTTTCAAGGTTGAAAGGAGAAGATCATGCTGATTTATCACGAGAAATTTGGATTAAGCGGGACAGCTTTGCTGATTCCAGTTGATAAGGAATTGAGCTATCATTGATTATTTCTTGAATGATATGTCCAGCTCTTTTATGCCTCTGCCTTATAAAGATATTGTAGCCTAAATGGTTTGATATCACAAAGCGTGGACAAAAATAAATAATTTTTGACTTGAAAAGAGGAGAAGGGCCATCTATAATGCTGACTCCAATCAGAATTGTATCAGGCTCATCTTGGCTTAGTTTTCAAGTGTTTAGCTCTATGATTCCTGATATGCCTGTTGCATTTATGCTGAATTTATTGGATCATGAACTTGGCCTTGTGGTATCAGTTCTGGCAATCCTAACTTTTAATTTTTTGCCATATTTCATAAATCCATTGGAATGAGGTGGTAGCACAATTTTCGAATATCCAAGATCAAGTGCAAAGTCAGTCTTATTTACCAGCAAATATTTGCTATAAATTTCAACTAGTTTAGCTCGTAATGGAGCAGCTTCTTCGTTTTCTCTTTTAGAGACTTTTCTTGATGATAAATGAAATGTGTCTCATGGAGTATATAAAAAATCGCTTGTTTCTATTGAAAGAGTGTTCCCAATATAATTACCTCTTAAATCAGAATGTGTTTTTGCTGATGAATTACTGAGAGAAAATCAGTTAGTTTCTAAATGCTTTTCGTTTTCAGCATTTAATAAAAGTTTATAGGAGTGGTTTGGATTTCTTGGATCAAGCTTGAGGGTAGAAAAGTCTTCTCCTATAGATAGAATGCACAAAGGATCAGATGAATTATTTAAATATATCTCAACAGGACATGCTAGAAGGTTCCTGAAAGTAAAAGGATATTTAATATGAATTATTCTTTGCTTTATATGAGTGCCTGTTTTATAGAAATCTGAGTTCACTACAATTCATTTATTTTCCCCGATTTTTAATGGTCCTTCTTCAAAAATAGGGATCTTTTCATCAGGTCCCCATATATGTGGTCTTCTATCACTTTCAAGCCAAGTTAAAGGCAATGGAAAAGCAGATTCCCCTTCAATAGTAATAAGTTCATCATCAAGATTAATTTTTATGCTTTCTTTGGTTTCATTGGCAATTAGCACTTCAGATTGGATATTAATCGTTTTTCTATTATCATTTGAAGCAATATCTATAATAAGTTTGATATTGTTTTTCTTAAATTTGTATCCAGATACTCCTGCAGATTCAATCAAAATACCTCTATAAATATTGTCGCTATCTAATTTTATAGATATTGTTGCAGGAGTATTGAAATCGAGTAGCCCAAGTTTAGCTCCTTTGGGTCTCGACTGTGCTACAATTTTGTTAACCAAGTTTTGTTCAAAGCTAATATGCTCCTGCGAATTCAAAGTTCACACTTCTTCATTTTCACCAGGTGTATCAAGCCATATTTGAATATTCCTGCCTAAATCATTATAAACTTCATATGAATAATGGCCATGAGCAAGCTTTTCTTCAGTTGCACACACTTCTGCAGCTTGCTCTTCTCTTCATTGAGAAGTGTCTGAATGGGACATCAAGATCTTTACGATATTCAATAGTGCAATGGAAAAATTGATATTAAGAATTTGCTGTGACTCAAATTTTAGAATCATAACCGAGCTTGAGCTATTTTGCTCTCCACTTAATTGGAAATTTCACTCTTCCATCAATGGTTCTCATGAAGCCAATTGTAAGTTATAATAGTCTATAAACAAAAAGCTAGAAAAACCTGAATTTACTGCGAAATTTTCTATAAATGAAAAAATTGATAAATTGCTCATATGAAAATGAAGCAATGGGTAGGCATTATTTGTGGTGTCATCTATTAAGGTTAGCTGAAAAGCATCACTTTCTATATAAAATTTAATATTTGAAGCTATTTTTGATGCTTTATGGATCCAATCTTCTTGCTGGCTTTCAACTTCTGGCGTAGACGTTTGACTTTTTTTCTCTTCCTTTGGCATTCCTGTATCAAGCATCAATCATGAATCAGCCAACAATTTTCCGAAAAATATATCCCTAAACCCAATATCAACACATAAGCTTTCAATATTCAGATAAATAGTCATAACAGCTTCGCTATTGTCTGTTTTGATAAACTGATAAACTAAACTTAACCGACTGGGACTTATTATATCTTTGGTGTTCTCACTAGCATGATGCACTAAATTATTTTTCATAAGACCAATAAAAATCCCAATTCCAGTTATTTCTATTGAGCCTTCATCATCAGCACGCAAAATCTCTTTTGATAGCTCTGTGTGAAATTTATCAAATGTGCTCGTGTATTCTTGGCATGAACTATACATTATTGATATCCCATACTTAAAGCACCCAATACGCTTATTTACATCATAAATATCAAGTGGCATAAGTAACTCAAACTTATGAAGATTTATTGATATTTTCATGACTGATTTCGTTGTGTATTTAGAAACTGGAGGCTTCTCCATAGTTTTTTCTTTTTCTTCAATAACAGATTTTTCTTTTTCTTCTGTTTTAGGAAAACTATCCTGAATTGGTATTGTAAAAAATTGGATAATTTCAGATATAAAGTCTGTTGAAGGCATCAGCCTAATTCCACTTATATTCAAATCAAACTCAACTAGATCATCCTTTGGCTTAAATTTGAATTTTACTGCAAAAAAAGTTATATTGCTATCTAGTTCTACACTTCTATCAAAAAGCAAAGGATTAATAATCACATATCTAAACTTCACGTTTGGTCTTAAATCTTTGATTTCTACAAGTTTTAGCTGAAAATCAAAATCCATTTCGCCTTGTGAGCTGAAAATCAATTCTAATTTGGTTCGCGATATTATCGAAGTCATAATATCTATTTCATCTTTTATCATTTTCAATGAAATCTCTTCGAACTCAACAGATACTTGCAGACTTACAGTATCTTCGATTCTTTTCAGTTTATCTTTGACAGCTTCTGTTTGTTCAACTGGCTTGCCTTTTTCTTTTTGCTCTTCTTTCTCTTTTTCCTCTTCAATTTTTTCCATATCAGGACCTGGAGGAGATTTTTCTTTTATTTTCGCAAGTAGTCTAAGAATTCATTTCAATACTGCCTGCTCAAGAATAAATGATACTAATCCTGCATGGATCGCAAGTATATAGCCAGGGACATCTCTTTGGTATACATGGCAAACATATATAAATATATTAAAATCAACCGATGGCAAAATGGCTCTAGTTCTTCCTTTTCGCCAGTTATCTATATTATCAGCATTTCAGACCATAAAAATTTCTATATTTTCCAACGCAATTAAATATTTATCAAAATCATAATTAGAAATTTTTTCTTCTGATGTGGCACCTTTTAAATATCCCATATCAATCACTATCATACCTTCATCAATATTTTTAGGGTTCATTGGAATAAAGAAAGTTGGAGCTTTGATAAAAATATCCAAAAATATTGGAGTAGGCACTTTTGTTTTCAATAAATCTTGGACATATTTTTCACCCTGCTCAGCTAATTCTTGGGTTTTTGTTTCAATAGTTTTCATATAAGGGCTGAAGTCTATTTCACTCCCTGTTTTGGTTTGAAATTCATTTGCTATTTTAAGTAAAGTTTCAAAATTCACACAAAATTGAAGAAGCTTTATATCAATTTTTAGCCTTACAGAAGGAAACTGATCGAATTCCATCAAAAGAGATTCACCTGTTAGAATATTTGGGAAGTATTCACTATTTAAATACCGATCTTCAAGAGATAGGCTTTCCACTTTAACTTTTAGATATTTTGTAAGAGGTCTTATCCCTATTTCTATATTAGGATGCATCATTGTGTAGAGCGTTAATTCACTTTCTTCATCTCTCAGTGAAAAAAGAATTATATTGACATGAACTGAAAACTTGAATCTTACGAAATTCTCTGGCATATCATGAAAAATATCAGAGTCCATGACAAAAGTTTCAATTTCTGTAGAAAGCTGACTTTTTTCGATTAGCATCTTATTAACAAGTTTGTTTTCTTCATCCAAATTATCCTCTTCCTTTTCTCCTTTAAAAAAATTTTTAATTGATGTCAGAGTTCCTTTTTCCGATACTCTTTCTTTTGCTACTTTTTCTGCTCAATGCTCTTCAAATTCTCGATTAGCAGCTTTTCTGCTATTTAAAATAGTTTCCAAATTATGCCCTTTTTCCAGCTCATCTAAATTTCTTCTAAGCTCATCATTTTGGCGTATTCTTCACTTTTTATAAGCCAATCTATATATCAACTCTTCAGCATATGTAAAATCAAATTCCTCCCTATGAATTTCAATTCCTTTCTGTCAGTTCGAAAAAACTGTTAAAAATTCCATCAGCTTCAAGAAATGAGTCAACTGTTTAGCTTCAAGCGCAATCCCTATTCCTCCACAGATTAAATTTGCATTAATTTGAGGTGCATCTAGTTGCTTATTATTTTTATTGATATCAAGAGTAATTCTGAAACTTACAGGCCTTAACAAAAATCTATGCTTTTGAGGTATTTCCATTTCCAATTTTGCAATTAGCTCAAACTCATCTGCCCTATCAGTAATAATATTTGCATTTCCATAATCCACAAAAAAGCAAGCATCATCCAGAAGAATCAGTTTGTGAGAGCTATCTTTATAAGAAGTAAATTCAAGTTTTCCTGCCTTATTTGTAGTGTGCGCAGATAGTCCTTTTAGTATGAATCCCATAGAAAATCTCTCATTACTTGTTATAGAATCTTCATATCTGATATAAACAGAACTTATATTTATTTGGATATTATCTACGATTTTCCCCACAAGCCTCTGCACAAAATTAGGAATTTTATTAATAGCATTTTGTGTAGCAATTGAGCTCTCAAAGCTGTCAAGCTGCTTAAATTTGTTTTTGTCTTGGTTTATTCTTTCAATATCTTCGTTCCATTCAGATGAATCCAAGGGTGCTATAAGCGCAAAAACTCCACTTATATTGATCTGCATAGGACTGGAACCTAATGATGTCCAAGGAATTCTGATGTATAGATTTTCTATGTAGCCATATTTAAGTTTAAATGGATACCCGATATCATTGAAAATTTCACGTCGAAGCTTAACTTTGCCAAGCTCGAGTTCTCCTTTGAGAATTGAAAGATTGAGCTGTTTAGAGTCTAAATCCTCAACATAGTTTCCTAGGACTTTGTTTAAAATAGATGCCACAGCTTTATTCATTTTTAAATATCTCAGATTTCATTTAATATCAGAATAAAGAATGAATTCTGCTTTGATTAATGGCCATTGTTTTTATATGTTTGATTGAGATTTTTAATTGTAAATATGTAGTAAATTCCCTGAAAGAAGATATGCATTAATTCATTTTTTTGGTTTTAAAATAAACAACAGTAATTTTATTCAACAAGAGATAGCAATAAGCATTAGGCTGCCTTTTGGATTAAACATTACTTACTAAATAGAAAACTCCTTGAAGTCAGCTATAAGTATCCATCTACTCCCTATACTGAAAATTTCCAGGCAATTTCCATTAAATATTATTAGCCTAGTAAACTATTAATCACTGCATTTTCATCCCATCCAGCACTTTCCAACGCCTTTCTTACCACTTCTTCTTCAAATCCCATTTCCATAAGCCTCCTTATCTGCTCTTGATGTACCTCCTCAATATCTTTTGCATATTCTTGGCACCATTGCCTCGCTGTTCTCTCTCATTCTGCATGATGATTCTTATATTGGCTCGCAACAACTGCATCTTGAGGATCATCAGGCTCCGGAGCACACAATAAAGCTTGCAAACTTAATAGAGCAGTTCTAATTGTTAATGCAGGACTCCATTCATCTTTGAGAATATCAAGGCAAATTGCTCCTGTTTGAGAAGAAATATTGGGATGCCAAATTTTGGTATCAAACTTCATTTTTGGAGGCTTGTATGGGTAATCTGGAGGAATAGCAATGTCAACTATATAGGTTCCTCCACTATATGGGGTGTCTGGCTGATATAATCACTTACTGGTCCTTTAATTATGCCTTTCAAATGATGCATGTCACTCCCGACCATGTGGGCAGACACGTTGCCTTGAGAGCCTGACGCATTCAGCTTGAAAAGCTCTTCAAACTCTTTTTGAAGTCTCCTGGACTCCATTTATTATAATAAAATGTCAATTTCTAATATTTTTTACAAATAAATGAAGAATTCAGCCTTAATTGAGATGATTGATTTAAATAGCTAAAATTTAAAACTCAAATATGTTATATATTAATCATCCTTTGTTAAAACTTAAATAATCTTACTTAAAACAGGCTTATTAATAATCCAATTGCCACCAAATAGCTTGCTGAGCATTTATTGGCCCACTTTTTCAATTGTTTATATTTAATCAATTCTTCTGCATCTTTAAAATAGCATGACTCCGCTTTTTCTATTACCGGATAATTCAATTCATAATACAACAAAAATCTACTCCTCTCAATTCTCCCATCATGAACAGCTGCAAGATATTCTTTTACCGGCTCATCTGAATCATGCAGCTTGCAATATCTATCTCCACGGCTATTAGGCACACAAACACATTCTCCAGGTTTATCATCAGTTGCTTTACAATCATCATCGCTATGACATTTCTTCGGCAATTCATCACTAATAGTAGCTGAAGGGACGCTGCAAACTCCATCAGAAACTATCGCTGAGGCACACGCCAGCTTAGAATCTGCTGGCTTTCCAGCATCCACTGAGAAATACTCAACGCAAATCCCTTTATTGCAGACATTTCCAATTTCACATTCTTCTAAATCTGTACAAGAGTCGCCATTTGAAACTCTTTCAACACAAATTAAGTCTTCTTTACAATAAAAATCAGGGTGGCAAGGATTAGTTTTATTGCATACGTCATTTTTGTGAGTGTATTCTACACAAGTCATTGTGGGAGGTTCATAGTCAGGGTCTTCTTGGATACATTGGACAGATTCAGGAGGGGAAGATAGGCTGAAACTGGGGCAATAGAAGTCGTCTTTGCAGTCACCTAAATTGTAGGAACCGGCAGAAGATGTCAAACAAGTGTCTACGTTTTCTTCGATGCATGTGTATTTGGGGCATACTGAAGATTCAGATGGCTGATCTTGGGATTCGATTTCGACTGGTTGATCACTTGAGCTGGAGTCGTCTTGGAGATTTGTGGGAGAGATTTTGTTTGCAGAAATCCCGAAACAAGAGATAATTAAGAAGCTGATAATAAGCTTAGCCATTTTAATTCTAAATTGCGTCAGATAAAGATAATCTGATGGATGGCAATAATGATGTAGGCTGAAATGGTGAAAGCTCTGATAAATTAAAGAAGAATTTATCTTCTTAAAATTTAAATTTACAAATAGTAATGCCTTAGCTCAAAGCTCTGCACATGATTTAAAAATATACATTTTTGTATTTAATTTTTCATCAAGATGATGGAGTTTATATTAATCTCTTCACAAAAGCCAAGTTATAAAAGCTGATGGCTAAAGTTATTGATAAGATTGATATCCGCAAATTCTTGAAATTCTCAAGTTGATGTTTCATGTCCAAAAAATTTTCATCGACCATTGTGTAATTATTTCGGAAAGGAAAATATCATTAATAATATTAACTAATTCACTTGCCTTTTTGCAGATATTTTTTATGCCAATCGTTCTGGCTACTTGTATAGCTCATCTTCTTTAAATGTTTTCGTACTAATATTACTTAAACGTAAAATAGCAATAGAATAGATAGCAATCATAAAATATAAACTTTTGGGAAATCGGTAAATTTTTTTCTTCAGATCTTTTCGATTCAATTTATCCCACCAAATACCAACTCCCAAAGTTATTGCTCCAATTTCTTGAGTTTTTTTGCAATTTATATTACTTGCAGCTAATCTGAGTTGAAAACAATAATAAATTCTTGAGATTTGTTGCAATCTAAAAGCATTCTCTTTTACTTGATGATTCTGAAAGTCACAAGATTGGAAATTGCATTTAAAAATTATTCTCTCTCATTATTATTTTCATTTTTCTTCACTGAATGTAAAAAGTAAATAGTCTCCATTCAGAAGTATGCTCCTTTTCATTTATATTGCTCATTGGTGCTATTTTTGGATTTTTTAAGGATTTTTAATTTCTTTGCTTGGTTTCGATACTCATATCTTACTGAAATAATATTTGGATACTTTAGATTACTTTAAAGATATTAAAATATAAAGTAGCAAGATTAATTGAATATAAATGAAATTAAATAAAGAATATAAAAACTGGATAGAAGCATACAAGAATCTCTCTCCAGAAGCTTTCAAAAGAGCAAGTGAGCTTGAGGCATGCCTTTTAGGAGAAGAGCGGGAAAATGGATTGGATTATGAAGAAGAATGAAAATTTTCTGATACATTTCCAAAAAAGAACCGATTAAGGCAGCATTGCTTGAATTTTATGAAACTGATAAACCAATATAAAGTAGTGCCACTTGATTTTCTTCCAACAAAAGAATTTAAGAATCTTGCAGATGATTTTGCAAAAAGGTTCTGATATGCAATGGTTCATTATAAGATTACATTCGAGTACCGAAAAATTTGTGACCGTTTGTGCTTTATTATGGCAAGAAATCTAAAATTTCATAGTGAGTTCAATTGACTCTTTAATAATAAACATTTAGCATGATGAAGATTGCCAGATGACCACAAGGTAGAATTTTATGGAGACTCTTTGGTATCGTCTCGTGGTATATATGAAATAATAAACAAATTTAATACAGCTTAGCATAAATGAATTTTATATTATCTTGGTCGCTTTCGAAATTTTAATTGCAATAAAATTTCTTTTAAATATTTACGAGTAACTTAATTTAAAATGGGGCTCTTTTAGATAAATTCAGTAAATAATCAAGAATCTTTATAAGATTGATAATCTTTTTCAACTTTGTGAGTGATCATAAAAAAAATATCCTGCGAATTACACTAAGTGAATTACTGGAGAAATTACACTAAGGAAGATGTGGTCAATATCTTGGTCTGTATAAAGATTTGTATTGATATTTTCCATAGATATATCTTTCAATTATAAGACTCTGCAATATCTTTTGACCGAGCTCAACCCATTAAATAAGCATGCTGATAAATATGAAGGCTTTGGAATATCTAACACTTTACTCTTTTTTGCCAGCCTCTTCTGCTTGAAATGAAATTTGGTCGATTTTTTCTTTCGACACTTGAAAGTGATGTAAGCTCTCAATGGAGAAATTTCTACTTCTCTACAAGAAAGGCTGATAGACGAAGAAAATATATGAATTTTTCATGTTTGTTGGTAATTGATTCCTTCTTCATTTAAAATAATAAAAATGCTGGTTCGACATATAAGCACTATTACACAGAAGTTTCTCAACAGACCATTCGCAAGTTTGATGTCCAAAAATCTAGTAAAATCAATAGAAAAGTGTATAGATTCAGAATTGACTGAATATCAACAAGATGAATCTATTCCTTTCTTTCTTAGACAATCAGGATTTCGATTAGTTGATGAAAAGAATTCAATGCTGGTTAAGCTACTAAAAAAAACACAAGAATATGACATTGAAATCCATTTTAGTGCAAGAATGCCTGAACCAATTAAGACAGAAGAAGACGCAAAGAATGCTGAAGATGAAAATTATCAGCCTTTGCAAACTGTGGAGTTCAGTGTTCTGGTGAAAAAGCCTGGGACTAAGGAGGGCCTCGTTTACGAATGTTATACCAGAAACTCAGCAATCTGGTGTGAAAATGTATTGATAATTGAGGATGCAGATAATTTTATAAGTGATTTAGATATGTTGAATAGGAACATTTATCGAGGGCCAGGGTTTTTTACATTAGATAAAATGCTGCAAGATGCGATTTCAGACCATTTCAGAGGATTAGGTCTGAATGATGATCTTGGGCTTTTTCTAGAAGTATATTCAATTGACAGAGAACAGAGGCTCTATATAGAGTGGTTAAATAAAATTAAAGAGTTTGCATCTGAGTAACATCTTTTGCTTAATTTTATATTACGATTAATAATTATAAGATCCTTGACCTTGATCAGGCTCCAAAGGATTTCGTTGATTGTAACCCTCATACCTTTGCTGAGGAGGTGTTTGATATCCCCTCATTTCATTCTCTTGAGGAAATTGATTAGGAGACCTCTCCAGAGGATTTTGGTATCTCTGCATTTCTATTTCTTGATTAAATTGGTTAGGAGACCTATCTCCAGGACTTTGATATCTTTGTTGGTTATAATCTTGAGGACTTTGGAATCTTTGTTGGTTGTTCTCTTGAGGACTCTGAGGTCTATAATCTTGAGGATTTTGATATCTTTGTGGATTAAACTCTTGATTATTAGCATCTGAAGAACGCAAAAGTGGATTTTCTGGCTGAGGTGCAAACTCTGGCTGCTGCATCAAAGGATTTCCTATTTGGTTTGCAGGCTGTGCCAAATTATCTTTTAATTTCTCATAAATAGGCCTCGGTAAATATCCACTTGGTGCTTTACTATACAAAACCCACAAAGCTATCCCAATTGCTAATAAAATAACTGCAGCAACAAGCTGAAAAACGCACACAATTGACATGTTGATCCTGTAATCTTCATTTAAATTATCCACATCGTTATCATAATACTTCTGTGACAAAGGTGTCAATTCATTTCATTTGTCTGTCCTATCGCTTGACCCTGAAATCACCATCCCTGCAATCCATTCAGCAACAGACAAGACAATTACTAAAATTGCCCAAATAATCATAATAAATCTCAATGGTTTTAAACACTCATGGAAAATATATTCAGCGCTTTCATAGCCTAATATTGTCATTGCTAGAGTTATTACGAGAACCGGGAAAAATATATGGGACACATAGGCAGGGATGTCGATATCTTCAGATGTGTGGCAAATTGCTCTGTATAAGCAGCCTATCTCTGCAAATATTATGAGGAGTATTACTAAGATTGCGGACATTCAGTATATAGCTTTTTGGGTTCTTTCAATTTCTGCATGAAAAAGATTGGGATTTTGATTGTTTTGAGCTTCTGGCAGCATAATATTTAAATTAAATTTGAAATTTCTATTAATTCATTGTTATCAAACTCACCAGTTATTTCTTGGTCTTGAGATTCGGAGTAGAATTTGCCATGGCCATGCATTGCACCGTTTAGAAAGCTTCCAATATATATGTCTCCATTTGAGAAATTTGCTTTTCCAAACCCATTTAAAAGTCCATTGGTGTAGTTTCCAATATCATACTTGCCATCTGCATGATAAAAGATCCCAATACCATTTGGTAGATTATTTTCTCATTTTCCTTCAAATCGACTTCCGTCATCAATATATAAAACACCATCTCCATGTCGCATTCCGTTTAAAATCCCGCCAATATATTTATTTCCTTCTTTCATTTCTATACAAACCCCAGCATTTTCTTTGGATTCTAAAC
Organism: Blepharisma undulans; assembly: GCA_949751825.1. Classification (NCBI taxonomy): domain Eukaryota; phylum Ciliophora; class Heterotrichea; order Heterotrichida; family Blepharismidae; genus Blepharisma; species Blepharisma undulans. Next base: position 28,722 of record CATKHM010000166.1, read on the forward strand.
TCAATTCCAGCTGATAAGGCTTTCCACTGCCTTTTCTGATCGTTTTTATCAGCTTTCCTTGTCTTCAATAGCCTAATTCTCAATTTTTTGTTTCATGAATATAATTTACTCCATAGCCAAATGTGTGGCCTTCTTTTCATTGACCTATATATCTATCTCCATTTGGAAAATCACATTTTCCAAAGCCATGTAATTTATTTTCTTTGAAACATCCTGCAAATTCACCACCTTGGTGCAATTTAAGAATCCCTCAACCATCCATATTTCCTGACCTTCACTCGCCTTCGTAAGAACTCTCATTGAGTCATTTCATGATACCAAAGCCGTTTTTTAAGTTATACCAAGTTTGTCCGTGATAAGAGCCATCATATTCATGTAAAATTTGCATTTAATTAATCAAGAAATTCAAATATAGGATTAGAAATACATCAAATGACTCGAATGATTACTTTTTTAGATATTTGTTTTGAAAAGTGTATTTAGCATAAATTCAAATTTAATTTGTAGTAGGCTTATGCATATTATGAACCATAAAAAATTTTCGTATTTTTTTCATGCTATAATCCAGCTTTAAAGACTGTTTTAATGATCATTTCAGATGCTTTTGACTTTCAAACCCTGCTTAAATATTTTTTGCATATTAGCTTATTATAAAAGATGGATAGTGATGCCTTCTCTAACATAAAAGGCTGGACAAATAAGCTCAACGCACTCAACGAAATCAGAAATCTCAAACTCCATAGGCCTGAACTTGTTCTTAAATTCGGAACAACTCTTCTTACAAAACACAAATGGAGACTTGGAAGTGACTATTGGAATGTATGCGAAGATGTATTTTACGCTTCTTTAGATACTCTATCCAGAGAATGGACTGATTTTACCATCAACGCTTTAAGAAGACAGTTTGGCCAGACTGCAAGAGTGATGAGAATGGAAGGGATCCTATTTGAACATTCAGGCAAATTTAATGAAGCAATGAAAATTTATGAGGAAATGCTTACCACTAATCCATTGGATGCTTCCACTTGAAAAAGAAAAATTGCACTGTTTAGAACCACTGGAAAAATAGATGATGCAATAAATACTTTAAATACATATCTTGAAACATTTCAAGCAGATACAGAGGCTTGGGAAGAATTAGCTGATATTTATTTGTCGAATCAGCATTTTTCACAAGCTGCATATTGCTATGAAGAAATTGTGCTAAGTTCGCCCGAAAATTGCTGGGTGATATTAAAGTATGCAGAAATATTATACTCTATAGGAACATTAGAGAAAGTTATGCTGGCAAGAAAATATTTTATACAAGCAATTATACTTAATAATCAATGCACCAGGGCAATATGGGGATTGCACCAGTGTTGCAATTTTATTAAAGCTGGCAAGCCAGACGATGCGAATGCTAAACTCTTAGATAAAGCTAAAGCATTATTACAAAAAGCATATCAAGGGAGTCCTATCCAAATCAGTAATTTGCTTAGTTAATAATTATTCGAGATATTATCTTATATTATCATTTTTCATTCTAAATATCCATAGATTGTGTTGTTTTGGATATCAAAATAAATGAAAATCACATTCATTAATAATCAATTGAAGACAAATAAATGGCGGCTTCTTTAAATATTAAATAGCTATTAAACACCGAGAATTATATTAAGAATAGCAGGTTAGTTTAAGAAATTAAGGGAGAATTGTCTTGCTTCTTTAGTTTGAAATTTTTAGCAGCAACACTCAAATTTTTATTTTCTTTTGTCTCTATTTGATTACATAAGTTTCAATTATATCGTTGATATTGCATGCTCGACTCTTCTTTGATGAAATTATAATCATATTTTAAGGATTTTTCGTTGATTTGGTCTGATATTTCTTCATGGATATGGTTGATGAACTGATAATACTCTTTCAAATCGTCTTGCGATAAGTTAAAAAGTTCCATTTAATTATTATTGACATTAATCCGAGCAGAAATCATTTAATCAAGCACTCCAAATTCATATTATTTTAATAAAAATTGAATTCAAATTTTAATTTAGGCGGCATTTTTATTATATGATAAAATTAAATTTATTGCTTAGACCATTTATATTAATTCATCCTGATGAATTCATTATAATTGTTGAAAAATAGATATTGAATAAAATCAAGCCTTTATTTGATTAATAGGAATCACCTTTAATTGTAAAATAAAATTATTAGAAATGATATAAAATGAAATAATTTTGATAATTTAATAAATATTTATAATATCACTTATTTCTCAATTAAACATTCCAAGAAATAAACTTATAATTGCTTTTTGTAAAATACATCTTCTTAATAGCATGATTAAAAATGAAAATCAAAGATAATATAGATTCTGTTATATCATTATAGTCACATAATAGCAAATAAAAATGCTGAAACTTTAATTTTTAATTTAAAAGGTTCCATTTTTAAATGATCAGATCATCCCAAGATATATCAGACTTCTCAAAAAATGAAGAGCGTTTCAAACTGTAAATGAGTTATTATTTTTAAGCTCATTTCTCAATGCTTACCATCTTTAAAAAAG
>CATKHM010000167.1:0-31253 GCA_949751825.1 Blepharisma undulans
ATTTATAAAAATTTCAGGCCGAAATTGTACACTATTACCAAAAGTGGAGTTTCCTACCGACATTCGACGCAAAGAAAAACATTTTCGCTTAAAAATAAATATAACCTAGTTTTGTAATAAATATTGTTATCACTAGCTATATTAATACGTAAACGTCTTCTCACAGAAAAAGAATATTTCATTATACGAAAACTGCATCTGAGTGGAATCTGGCGAAATTTCCAATACAACTTTTCTTGAATCTTTTTTCTTAATCATAGTCTCAGACGTGTGAAGAAATTTCCATGTTTTGTTTCTGGATCCTCTATCTGTAAGAACTCATTTATCATTTTTATACGATAGTGATGCATGGACTTTTGACATTTTTTGATCATAATGGAAGCAGAGTTGATTCTTATGGCTTCTTCCAATTAATTGCGCTAATTCACTAGGCATAATTGAAAGATTACAAACTGGATAATTAGGGGTTTCAACTCTTATTTTTAGCTCATCATCTGATTCTATCTGAAATTCAAAAACCGATACTCCCATCAGAATTTTCTCAAAATTATTTATAATAATTTCCCGAATCTGCACTTTACAATTTCCAGTTTTTGATGCAGTTTCATGCAAAATTAAATTTCCGTTTTCCTGCTCAAATACCAATGCACTATCAAATCCAGGGATTATCAATTCAGGTGTGGGGAGTTTATCCATCTCTGAACCAATACATTTTGGTCATTCTCCTTTTAAAAAGAACAAAAATTGGTTATGGGTTTCCACATATTGTCTCAATTCATCAGGACAACCATTAACTGTTATTTTTCAGCATTGAACTGTACCTGTTGGTTCATCAATCAATTGTGGCTTAGTTAATTTATTTGATTCTTGAATATCGCTTTTCATGGCAAAGTTGGGGTTTCCTTTGAATTCTCCTTTAAAATCAGCGTTTCCAGCACCAGAAGGAAATGTTGGTTTTTCATGACCTCATTGAAAAACCTCGGCATGACTCTCATCGTTTATTAAAAAATCTTCGAATTCTAATTTTCTTGAACTTAATTCATTTGAGGTGACTACGGCAGCTAGTTGAGAAAAAATTGTCAAAAGTTCGGTGTCGTTGTTGCCTCTGCTATTTGCTGAGGAGATCATTAAGGAAAAAAGTTGTTGGCTTCCAGACGCAGAAGTGTTTTGTAAGCAAGCTTGAGAAATTGCACTCACAAACTCTCTTGTTTTGCTTTTTCGCGTATCGTTTCTTTCACTAGAAGATAATTCTTGCAAAATGCATGATATCTGCCCAGGAAGCTCATCTCCCATATTTATGGCATATATATTTCTATAGTTTACCCTTCAACTATGCTTAGCGACATTTATATAATAAAAAGCTTTATAAACAAAGACTTATGAGTTATAAATTAGCATTTAGCTTGCAGCCTCAGTCCAAATATTTTGGATGAATCTCACTAATTCCTCAGGCATTTCATCTGCAATTATTACATATATAATCTCAAATATAAAAACAAAAGTTCATTTTTGTTGATTCCTTCCAAGTAGCATCTTATAAAATTGATAGAAAAAGGCTTAAATTTTACAAAATTTAATTAATAAATAAAATCAGTATGAAAGAATCAATTTAAAAAGAATAAAATTACAATTATTTAAAAATTAAATTAATCACTTTTTGTAATAAAATGCTTAATATTTTTTTATTCTTCTTTTGTGCTGTCTAAAGCAAATGATTTTTTTGAAGAGAAAGAGCACAATGGATTTATAATTTCGTAGCCTAGAAGGATAATCGGCAGGTTGAATTAGGATTCATGTTAAACTCATCAAGACAAAGACTATTAGGATTTATGAACTTACTTAATTTAGCTAAAGATTATAACCATTATGCTCAATTACTGATAATTATTAGATAGATTTATAACTGTATAGTCAAAATCAGTATAGCAAATTTATAATCGATTGATTGAAATGAGATGTATTTGAGTTTATATTTCCTAATTTTAATGGAAATTATTCAATACCATTAACTTGGAACTATAACTACATTATTATAATCATATAAATAATTAAATTATATAGCCTCTTTAGATTAAATTTATAACTATTTTAAAGTCAGATTTTATGTTGGCATTTTTCCTAAACTCTATTTAAACTCAGCAGAGATCCTATCATATTTTTTGGTCTAATTTTGGGTGGCTTGTGCATGTATTAATTGGATTTTATCTATAAACATTATTTCAGTCTACAAAAAATGATAAAAATATATGGCTGTTCCCAATATATAAAATTGAAATCCAACAGAATATAATTTATATTATTTTTTTATTTACATTCATAAAAGTTTTAAGCCACTCGAAAGACACAAGGCTAAACTTTCAGAAAATAATCCAATAGAATCAATTCTGCAAGTATGGCCATCTTTCAAAATTAATTTCGCACACTCAAAGCAATCAGGTCCTGGATCGCATTCAAAGCATAAGGAAGCACAAGCAAATAAAAATTTACATATGCAAGTTTGACCATTTTTATCATAAAGAAAATAGCCTTGATTGCATTTACTGAAAACATTAAATGAGGATCAATCTGCACAAAAAAGGGCATACTTTGAGATTGTGATAAATTTCAGCTGGATTTCCATTTGGCAGCAATTGAATTACAATAATTGCAGTCGTTTTTTAAAGAAAGGCACATTTGGGTTGGATGCAATAATAATCATCGCAGGGGATGGGCATTTTATATTTTCAATAAAGTGCTTGCCATCTTTATCAAATAAATTTATTCAATAGCTATAGTCACTTATTGATTTTAGAAAACTCAAGGAATTCATAAATCTTACATTAATTTAAATGAATTATATTTTAAACATCAAGTATTAAATATTCAATATTAAATTTCACACAAAAATGGAATTTCTGGCAATAGAAGAAAGAAAAAACAGCCTAGCTTTGCAATAAAGATTTTAATCATTAATTATTTCAGCACATAAACTACATATATTGCGTACATAAATATCATCAACTCTTCAATAGAGAGTCATTTTAATTATCAACAAATTTCTATTGTTAAAATAAAATTGAAGGAATTTTATTATAATCTCGGGCAAGAAAGTTCTTTTTCGTCGAATTTATTCAATTTTTGCATAAATATGAAATTTTATCTATTTAGATGCAAAAAAAATCATATCTTATACTTAATAAAGTAATGTTTTCTATTATATTTAATATGTGTGCGTTTTCTCACAGAAGAAAAAGATTTCGTTATAAGAAAACTGAGTAGGAGTGGAATCTGAAGAAATTTCTAACGTTACTTTTCGTGAATTTTTTCTCTTTATCAAGGTCTTTGAAGTGTGAAGGAATTTCCATGTTTTATTTTTAGATCCTCTATCTGTAAGAATTCATTTATCATTTTTATATGATATTGAAGCATGCACTTTTGACATCTTTTGATCATAATGAAAGCACAATTGATTTTTATGACTTCTTCCAATTAACTGTGCTGATTCGCATGGCTCAATTGAAAATTCACTTGTCGGGATCTTTGGAGTTGTAACTTTTATTTTAAGCTCATCATCTTCTTCTATTTGAAACTCGAAAACTGACTCTCCCATCAAAATTTTCTCATTATCAGTAATCACAGTTTCCCAAATTTGGACTTTGCAAGTTCCATATTTCGAAGGTGTCTCATATAGGATAAGATCGCCATTATTTTCCTCAAAAACTAGCATGCTATCGAATCCTGGGATTATCAATTCAGGAATTGGGAGACCTTGCAAGTTATCCAGCTCTGAGCCAATGCATTTTGGCCAGGTACCTTTCAGAAAAAATAATAATTGGTTATGCGTTGCGATATATTGCATCAAATTGTCTGGACAATTAATGACAGAAATTTTTCAGCATTGGAGTATTCCTGTGGGCTCATCAATCAATTGTGGCGTTATCAAAGTAATTGGTGCTTGAATATTTTCTTCTAAAGGCTTTGATTTAGGACTTAGACAGCTTTTTTCTAAAATCTCCATTTCGTTTTCACAATTACTTTCCAAAAAATTTTCAAATTCCATTGTGCTTGGAATTAAATCGTTTGCCATAATTACTGCAGCCAGTTGAGAAAAAATTGCTGAAATTTCTTTGTTCTTCATTTCACCATTTGTTAAAAAAAATAGCAACGAAAATAATTGTTGGTTTCCAGATAACGATGAAGACTTTAAGCCGATCTCTGAGATTGCTCTTATAAGTTTGGTGGTTTTTTCCTTTGCAATAGTGCTTTTTTCATCAATATCTTTTGATGATAGCTCTACTAATATGCATGATAAAAGGCCATGCAGCTCGCTTTCCATATTATCTATAATTTCCAAAAAAAAACACTTCTATAATTTTCCCTTAATATCTTTTAAAAGTTAAAATTTTGCTTATACCTTAAGAATTTGTTGCATGACAATGATAGGGGATACTTTGGTTGTAAAGCATTTCCTTCGAAAATTTGGGTAAAAGTTTGAATTGTGACAGCTCACAATAAATGGATGGATTTTTTTAGAGAATATCCATTATCGAAATATCATATAAAAATATGTGTAGCTAAACAATTTAATTCTTTAAATAAATTGAAAATTACTTCAAATAGCTCTGAATATTTTTGCTTTCAATTTTGCCACTGATATTATTGAAGATGATTTTCTTTGATACCATTTTTAAATGAGTAAATAATTCTTTCTATATTTTTTTTGCACATAATCAATCAAAAAATATTTTATATAATGTTATTTGTATTTTCAATTGATATTTTATATGAAATCTCTTATATTTTGATCTTCATCTACAATGGATGCTAGTATTATATAAAAATTGAAGTCAATCACAAAGGCATCCCATAATCAGGATCCATTTTTGCTAATTGAAGTTAATTTAAATTTTTAATCTTATTTAAATTTGTGTATTAAATTAATCAGCATTTATTTTGCAATAATTTTAATTATAAATCGAAAATAATGTATTTTTCGACTCAAGTTCAAGCTATAAAAATGAAATTTATAAGAACATTGAGAAGATTATGGAATATGCTGAAGCAGAAATAATGGCATAATTTCTATCAAAATTTTATAAAATCATAGCAGAAACATAAACAGCGAAAAATTATCAGTGAAGAGCCTAAACTAATGCCACTTCTCAAAGAAAAATTTAGAGAAGTAATTTTATAAGGATCCTGAAACAGGATATTTAGAACAAAACAATTTTTTATAATAAATTCTAAAATTAACTATTTCCAGCACATGGGTCACATATATACTTCTCACATATAGGAAATTCCATATTGAATACCACCAGAGAAAGAACTGTAAAATAAATAATAGCACCTATGAAACTCCCATAAATTATATAGCACCATCGTCTTTCTGATTCTTCTCTAGGAATTAATGCAAAACCCAATAACCCACCAGAAATAAATCCACCTACATGTCCAGCTATATCAATACTAGGTGTATTATAAGCAGACCCAAAGCTGATTCCCACAATAATAAAATAAACTAATAAGTTAAAATCCCTTCCAGGGCCAAATTTATGCCAATTATAAGCATAATAACACCCAAAATTAGCAAAAACCCCAAACAAAGATGTAGATGCACCTACAGAGACATTTTGAGAATCCCAATATGCACTAAATATATTTCCTCCTATCCCAGAAATTATATAAATCAGTATAAACTTATAAGTCTGATAATATTTTTCCACAGCAAAACCAATTCTTAGCTGAAAAAATGCATTGAACTATTTTACGCTTACCAAAATGTGAAGAGTATTAGCATGGAGCAATATAGGAAGTGCCAATCTTCATATCTGGCCTTTTAGCACAATAGAAGGAGTGTACTAAATAAAAGTTACTTTTGCTCCAAATGTATATAAAGTGCATATTGTGGGTTCGGTAGTAAAGGAGTAAGCAAGAGTGACTAAATATATAGCGATTTGAGAAATAGTTATAATAAATGTAAAACTTTTAATTGAAAAATCAGGAAATATCTTTTCTATGTTGAAAGAAGGTGGTTGATTGTTGATTGGGCGATCAAATTCGAAATGCCTGATGTTAGACATTTATATAATTATGTTAATAAAACTTGGGATTTTTTATTTTAATTTAGGCAAGAAATCTAATTTTGCTAAAATTAATTTTAATTTTTCATGAAAACATGATTTTAATTATCAAATTTATTAAAACATGAGTGAATACATATAATAATTAATTTCAAATTATTTGCTTTATTTCTGATAGGCGAAGATCGAATCCTAAGAAGCTTCTTAAAACTTGATGCACTAATACGTAAAAGTCTTTTCGCAGAAAAAAAAGATTTCATTATATGAAAATTGTGTAGAGCTAGACTCAGGAGAAAGATCTAATGCCAATTTTCGTGAATTTTTTCTTTTACCCAAGGTTTCTGAAGTGTGAAGAAATTTTCATGTTTTATTTCTGGATCCTTTATCTGTAAGAATTCATTTATTGTTTTTATAAGATATTGAAGCATGCACTTTTGACATCTTTTGATCATAATGTAGGCACAATCGATTTTTATGGCTTCTTCCAATTAATTGTGCTGAATCAGTTGTTTCAATTGTAAACTCATTTGTTCCAAAACCTGGGGTTGCGGCCTTAATTTTAAGATCATCTTCTGTTGTTATTTCAAACTCAAAAGTAGATACTCCCATCAAAATTTTCTCATGGTTTGTAATTACTGTTTCTCGGATTTGTACCTTGCAAGTTCCTTTATTTGAAGGAGTTTCATATAAGACAAGATTTCCATTGTCATGATCGAACACTAAGAGACTCTCTAATCCAGGAATTATCAGCTCAGGCCTTGGAAGCCCTGCAAATTCAGCCCTTGAGATCATGTCTATATCTGGGCCAATGCACCTTGGTCATGAACCTTTTAAGAAAAATAAAAATTGGTTGTGAGTTTCTACATGTTGCCTTAATTCATCAGGACATCCGCTTACAGTAATTTTTCAGCATTGGACTGTTCCAGTTGGTTCATCAATTATTTGTGGCTTATTAAATTTATTTGGTTCTTGCATATCGCTTTGCATAGCATGCTCCCTTGGAATTATTTGAGCATGCTGAAAATGCTCTGCTTTTGAGTCTGGAGATTTTGCTGCATATGCATATATATTAGGGATTGCATAATTTCTTTCAAATCCAATATTTGCTGCATCAGCACGATCTGCAAATCCAATATTTCCTCTTCCAGAAACCTCATCTGTGGAAGCTAGGTAATTTTCAAATTCATCAATACTTGATATTAATTCATTTTTTGCAAGTATTGCAGCAAGTTGTGAATAAATTGTGAGAAGTTCTTTATCGTTGCTTCCTCTGGTGTCTGCTAGATCTATAACTAGTGAAAAAAATTGTTGGCTTTCTGGAGAATTTGCATTTTCTAAAGCATTTTGTGAAGTGGATTTAATAAAGGCTCTAGTTTTTTGCTTATCGGCATTACTTTTGCTGTCAACGTCTTGAGAAGAAAGCTCTTTGAGATTACATGAAATAATTTCGCTAGCATCAAAATTCATTTTCAGTATAGATCATTCCATCTATATTTTTTACCATAAAATCTGCTTAAATTATTGTTTTTATAAGATTGGAGGGTCAAAAAGATCATAAAAAGTCAAAAGAACAGATATTTCAATAATTTGGATCAATAAGATTGCTTTTAATTTATTTTAAGCTGGATACAGCTTAAAAAATTGAGTATTATAAGTAGCTGCTATTAAAATTTGTGTTTATTATATTTTATATAAATCTTTTGCATTAGTTAGCGCACTCTTGAACAAAAAAAATGATTTTAACAGAATCTTTGTATAGTTATTCAAGGATTTTTTAAGATACAAATTCCAATATTTTTGCAAATTCAGATCTCTTTTCAAAGGTTTTTTTATTATTAATCACAAAGCAGAGCTTTACATCATTATATTTAAGCATCAATTGATAATTTAATTGATTTTATTTTAATAATTTGTTTTTATTATTTGCTATCATATGAATTTGATAAATATCATGTAAAAAATATTTTAAAATTATAAAGGAAGAATTGTAAGCTCCAGGTTTTCTAATGCGCTAAAAATTTTTCACAGGTAAAATAGATATCATTATAAGAAAATTTTGTAGGAGTGATTTCAGAAGAGAGATCTAATAATAATTTTCGTGAACTTTTCTTCTTAATCAAACTTTCTGAGGTGTGAAGATATTTCCACATTCCATTTTTAGACCCTCTATCTTTAAGAATTCATTTATTCTTTTTATAATATATTGAAGCATGCTCTTTCGACATCAAAAAGTCATTAGTAATGCGTAATTGATGATTATTTTTTCTTCCAATTATTTGTTCCAGTTCAGTTGGCTCAGTCGAAAAATTAATAACCGGATAATTTGGGGTTTTAACCTGAATTTTAAGATCATCGTCTTCTGTTATTTCAAACTCAAAAATTGATCCTCCCATAACGATTTTCTCCATATTTGTAATTATTGTTTCCTTAATTTGCACTTTACAAGCTCCATATTTCGCAGAGCTTTCATATAATACAAGATTTCCATTATATTGCTCAAATACTAAGACGCTGTCTACTCCAGAAATTATTATATCAGGCTTTGGAAATCCAATTCGCTCTGGGCCAATGCACCTTGGTCAGGTACCATTTAAAAATAATAAAAATTGTTTATTGGCCCCCACATATTGCTCTGAGCTGGCAGGTCACGCTTTAACACTAATTCTTCAGCATGGGATTGCTTCACTTATGTCATCAATCATTTGGGGATTATTTAATACATTTTGATTTTGCATATTGCTTTGGAAAGCACATGCTTTTGATGTAACTTGCTCCTCAGCTTTAGAATTTGCGATTCCTCCTTCTAAATTAATATTTTCTTCATTTTCTGCCTCTCCAAATTCTATGCTATCTCCTTCAAAAGCAATATTTGCTTCATTAGGCTGATCTTCAGATCCCAAATAAACCATTTCAGGGGCCTCAATTTCAAATTCATTATTGGTTTTTAAGCTATTTTCGAATTCATTCACACTTGAGATTATTTCATTCTTTGTTATTACTGCAGCGAGTTGCGAAAATATTTTGCACAGTTCTTTGTCATTGGCTTCTCCACTACTGGCTAAGTCGATCACTAATGAAAAAAATTGTTTCTGTTCTGAAGAATTCACGTTTTTCATTGCATTTTGACAAATGTTTTTAATGAATTCTCGGGTATTTTGCTTTAATGTAGTAAATTTTTCGTTGATATCTTTTGAAGAAAGTTCTACGAGTAGGCATGATAAAACTCCGCTAAGTCCAATATCCATTTTAACACAAGAAATTAATCTATAAACTTTTTACCTATAATAATCCAATAATGGGCTGGCTACACCCAGTTATTGGGCTGTTGATAGTAAAGCAATATGCCTACCAATTATCTTTTTTATGAGACCAAAAAGACAAGAAATTGTATAAAAATTCAAATCAAATCAAATTTATACCATTGAAACAAAAATTGGATTTTCAACTATTTTAGCTGCATAATAGTTTTTAATTATTTTTATTATATCAGAAATTTTATATGTTAAACATTGTTAGCTTTAATATGAGATCTTTTAATATTTTAGCGCATATAAGGAGTAAAATATTTGAATGAGTTCAAAACAGTCTTGATGCATAATTAAGTACTGAAAGATAGAGAACTCGCATTGAAAACCTTCAAATTGCAATTACAAAAATTAATTCGACTCATGGTATGGAAAAAATAATTTAAATTCAATCTAGATAATGGATTTTTAGAAAATAAAAACATAATTTCTTAATTATGGATTTTATAGCCTCAAAGAATTCGTAAATAAAAAATTATAAATATTATGAAAAGTTATTTTAAAACAACAGAATGAATTTTTAATTTTCTGGCTTAGTTATCCATATCTAATGCAGGAAAATAAGATATTATGATAAGAAAATCGTGCAGGAGTAGACTTAGAAGAAAGATCCAATAATAATTTTCGTGAATTTTTCTTCTTACTTAAGGTTTCTGAAGTGTGGAGAAATTTCCACATCCCATTTAAAGATCCTCTATCTGTAAGAATTCATTTATTCTTTTTATAACATATTGAGGCATGCACTTTGGACATCTTCAGGTCATGAGTAATGCGTATTTGATGTTTACTTTTTCTTCCAATTATTTGTTTCAATTCAGTTGGCTCAAATGAAAAATCAAAAACCGGATAATTTGGGGTTCTAATCTGAATTTTAAGATCATCATCTTCTGTTATTTCAAACTCAAAAATTGATGATCCCATAACAATTATATCGAAATTCGCAATTATTGTTTCCTGAATTCGCAATTTACAAGCTCCACTTTTCGCAGGACTTTCATATAATACAAGATTTCCATTATTTTGGTCAAATACTAAGACGCTGTCTAGTCCAGGGATTATTATTTTTGGCTTTGGAAATTCAAATTGCTCTGGGCCAATGCATTTTGGCCAGGTGCCTTTTAAAAATAATAAAAACTGTTTATCGGCTTCCACATATTGTTCGAATCTGGTAGGGCACGATTCAACAGTAATTTTTCAGCATGGAATTGATTCTGCTATATCAGTAAACTCTCTGAATTTATTTGATATAATTTGCTTTTGCATATTATTTTGTAAAGCTTGTGCTTTTGGTGTAGCTTGTTCTCTCTCAACTTTAGAATTTTCGAAATTGATATTCGATTCATTTTCCACCTCTCCAAATTCTATGCTATCGCTTTCAATATTTACTGTATATGGCTGATTTTCAGGTCCGAAATTAACTTTTTCAGGGGCCTCGATTTCAAATTCATTGTTGGTTTTTAAGCTATTTTCGAATTCATTCACACTTGAGATTATTTCATTTTTTGTTGTTACTGCAGCGAGTTGTGAGAAGATTTTGCATAGTTCTTTGTCATTGGCTTCTCCACTGTTAGCTAGGTCTATCACAAGTGAAAAGAATTGTTTCTGTTCAGAAGAATTCACGTTTTTCATTGCATTTTGGCAAATTTTTTTAATGAATTCTCGAGTATTTTGCTTTAAAGTAGTGAATTTTTCGCTGACATCTTTTGAAGAAAGTTCTGTGAGTAGGCATGGTAAAACTCCGCTGAGTCCAATATCCATTTTAACACAAGGAATTAATCTATAAATGTTTGCCTATAAAAGCTTCCAAATCATCTTTTTATGAGATCAGAATACTAGAAATTGTATAAAATTCAAGATCAAATAGCATTTTAATAGCTTTGGAAAAAAAAATATTTTTTAAATATTTCAGCTGAATTTATATTTTTTAATAATTTGTAATTATCTGCAGTTTTTATGTGCATTCGCCATCGTTAGCTGCATATGGAATCTTTTATGTTTTAGTGAATTTAGTTAAATAAAAATTCGTATAAGCTCAGCATAATCTTGATGTATAATTAAGCCTAAAATACAGAGAGCGTAGAAGACAAAATTCAAGCATTTTTTAAAAATCGAATAAGTAAATTATCTCTTTCAACTTTGAATCTCAATTCCTTCATCAATTTATCGCGATTTAATAATAAAAAATATAGAATATATATAAAAGAAAAAATGTTCTTAAATATTTAAGAGAAAAATAAACTAAAATATATTTTTTAGTTAATCTTAGACTAATACACGATTTCTGTGAGTTGTGCACTATTTGCTATTTTTTGATAAATCCAGAGGTCCTTCATTTTCACCATTTTTGCAATTGCTGAATGATTTGACTTTGTTTTAAGACATAAACTATTTAAAGCATATATATATATGTAAATATTGAAAAACAGAAAGATTTACAAGTCACAAATGCTTAATATTTTTATTTTGCCATTTTTTAATAAATATAATTGATATTGATCCATGTTTCATATAATTCATTTCTCATATCACTTAATACGTAAAAGTCTTTTCGCAATAAAAATAGATTTCATTATAAGAAAAATGTATAGGAGATTCGTCTGAAAGATCTAATGCAACTTTTCGTGAATTTTTCCCCTTAATCAAAGTCTCTGAAGTGTGAAGAAATTTTCATGTTTTATTTCTCGATCCTCTATCTGTAAGAATTCATTTGCCGTTTTTATATGATATTGAAGCATGGACTTTTGACATCTTCTGATCATAATGAAAACATAATTGATTTTTATGACTTCTTCCAATTAATTGTGCTAATTCAGTCGGCTCAATCAAAAAATCAGTCACTGGATAATTCGGAGTTTTAACATTAATTTCAAGCTCATTTTTTATAGTAATTTTAAACTCAAAATTAGATACTCCCATCAAAATTTTCTCAAAATTAGTGATAATTATTTCTCGAATTTGAACTTTGCATGTTCCGTTTTCAGAAGGAGTTTCATATAAGACAAGCTTGCCATTGTCTTGTTCGAAAACTAACCAGCTGTCCTGTGAAGGGATTATTATTTCCGGTTTTGGGAGTATTGACAATTCAGGGCTTGATAGCATTTCTGTCTCTGGACCAATACATTTTGGCCAAGTGCCTTTTAAGTGAAATGAAAATTGGCTATGTGCTTCCAAATATTGTCTTAGCTCGTCAGGGCATCCATTTACCGTGAATTTTCAGCATTGGAGTGGTCCAGTTGGCTCATCAATCGCTTGAGACTTTTCAAAATTCCCATCAATCATTTTCGACATTTCAAGTGCAATTTGCTCATCACTCATTTTTGGCTTTTTAAATGCATTTGGCTCTTGAATATCATCGCTTAGCATGGCTTGCATTTTTGGAATAATCTTCTTAGCAGGCTTTAAATGCTCTTCTTTGAAGCCTGAAAATTTATTTTCTGGAAGAGCCTTTTCTGAAGGTTTAATAAAAGCAGGCTTAAAAGGCTCTTTTATAGAGTCTTGAGATATGTTTGCTGCATAGGCCATTTCTCTAGGTCTTATACATTCTTTTTCAGAGCCACTTTCTGCTCAATCAGGCGGATCTGGGATGCAGTTTTCGAAAAATCCTTCCCCAGAAGTAGCCAAAAAGTTTTCGAAATCGTCAACCATTGGAGTCATTTCATTTTTTGTGACAACTGCAGCAAGCTGCGAGCAAATTGTGAGAAGCTCTTTATCATTACTTTCACTTTTGGCCAGATTTATAGATAATGAAAAAAGTTCTCTTTCATAAGAATCTTCTTCCTTCATAGCATTTTCAAAAGAATCATTAATAAACTCACGAGTTTTTTGCTTGTCGGTAATACTTTTGCCTTCAATATTGTTAGCAGAAAGAATTGTGAGTATGAATGATAAAATTGTGCTAAGATCAGCGTCCATTTTTACGAAAAATGTTCTATCTATAAAAATTTCGCGTTTAAAATCTAAAAAAATCATACGTTTATTCATCAAAGTGATCAGAAAAATCGTACATAATTAAAAACAAGCAATATTCTAATTTTTGAATGAAGAATACTTCTTTTAATTTATTTTAAGCTGAATAACAGCTTAAAAGATTGAGTATTATCAGCAGCTGCTATTAGTATTTGCACTTACACATATTTTTGATAAATCTCTCTTGCTTTCATCAATTCTTTGAAGTAAAAAATTAATATGATTTCTAAACAGAAACTTCATGTATAATTAGAAGCTGAAAAGCTTTTGAATTTGCGATACAAATTCATATGTTTTTGTCATAAAATTCAAATAAAACAAATATTTCGCTTCAACTGTTTTCTCATTATTAATCACCGATGAGGATGTGCCATTTCATTTTCATTATAACATTAATTGATAACTAAAATAATTATATTTTAAGCTATAGCAGCTTACATTTAAATTTTCGAGATTTATCATATAGATTTGAATACTAAAATATATGCCTCTGATGACATTTTTTATTATGCATAATGAAATATTTAAATAATTCAAAATATACAGAGGGTTCAGAAATCTCTGCTATAAATTTTTAAGAGCTATGAATGATTCTCATGAGTTTAAATTGAATTATCCTAACATAAAATGTTGTAATCTTATTTATTAAATAATTAAGAATTATTGAAGCTTGCTTTTCTTAAGGGTTAGATCAAAAAATTATAAATAATTATAAAATATTAAAACACCTGTTATAATTTTAATTTTGGTCTCAGAATAGATTTTTAAAAATTGTTTAATAATAATAAAATATGAAAGAAAGGGTTTTAAGCTCCTGAAAATAAGGTTATTCAATTGAAAGATTTGAAAAAGGCTTATTATATTTTTAATTATCTTAAAGCATGAATTATAGGAGCCCTTATAAGCTACTGAAAATAATAATGCAATACTAAATTTTGATTTTAATATCATAGCTATAGGCATTTAGTATTAAATAATAAACTGGGATGACAAATAATTACTAATTGAATTCTAATATTTTCCTTTTTGCTCTTTTTGGGTGAATATTAAAATTTTTTTTAAGAATTTTATTATTTGATTTAGACTCTCAATTAAACCTAATTAAAGAATCAATTTTTGACATATTCTTACAATTTTTATTGTCAATTTAAATTTAAATAAAATGACTATTTATTGATAAATGGCAACTAAACTTAAATATAACTATTTATTCCTTCAATACTTTATAATAATCAAAATTATTTAGGCCTTTTAATATCTTATTTTGAATATATGAACTAGGATAATTTTCCTTTAGTTTTATTATTAGTTTTCTCTTATATGATTTTCGAACTCATCAAAACTTGATAATAAATAATCTCTCGCAATTAAAACAGATATTTGAGAGAAAACTTCAAAAAGCTCTGTATTACTGCTTTCTTCACAATTTGCAATATCAATTGCTCTTATGAATAAAATGTTAACATCTTCAGATCTTATAGTTTGCAATACTCTTGCTGAATAATCGCAAATAAAGTGTCTAACAGCTTGGTTATGATCTTTCTTTTCACTTATATCGTCTATATAAGCGAGCTTGCTAAGAATACAAGGTATATTCTCAAACAGATCGTTTTTCATTTTAAAATTATATAATTAAATATCTTAAAATGGCACAACCATAAAAATATATAAACAGTTCTTCTATAATTTTATTTTTAAAAAATGGATTTCGACAAAACATTCTATAATTTTATTTTTGAAAAATGGATTTTGATAGAAGGAAAAAATTATTCTATTAGCTTTTTCTTGATGTGCTGAAGGAAGATATTATATTTTCTTCATCTACAAAGATCAATTATGTATTACTTTCTGTCAACTTATATGTTCTTATGGAAATATAATTTTAGCATTTTTAATCTCTGGGTTACTTATAAAGTTTCCAAAACGAATCCAAATAGAAATAAAGCAAAATTAATATGCTTTAACCCGACTGATCAAACAGCAAATGAGCAAATTTTACAGCATTGAGTAGAGTAGCATCTACTTTTGATTCTTATCCTGCAATCAACTCAAACCTTAATAATTCGCCAGAGACAAAACAACATACAGATTTAGTTAATTTGATGATGGAATGCTACTATTAGACTCAAAGCTGCTTTTTGCAATTATATTAAGATTAGCAAGTTTTTTTTTGATGCTAATTATAAGTGTAATAGAAATCAAATTAAGCAAAACTGAATGTAAAGATGCAGATTATAGAAAATGCTTAGAATTCAAAAATTCTCTTAATTTATTTATTCTATCCCAGAAATTATGAAAATAAATTATAAATTGACAATACTTTCAACATAATAAATTCTCAATTGAAAACTCATACATATATGTTATTCTCGCCAAATATTGTTAAGAATTAGTATGAAGCAAAATACATAGAGTTACGCATTATGTCAGCCTTTCAGCAAAAATTATAGGCTTAATTCTTAATCCAATAATACTCCCATGATACAATTAATACTTATTATGGCTAAAAAGCATTTCCGTTTTATCCATTTATTATTTCTAATGCGTGAAAGTTTTTTCACAGTGGTAAAATATTTCGTTACAAGAAAATTGTATATGATCGGACTGAGAAGAAAAATCCAATTTTACTTTTCGTGAATTTATCTCCTTACCCAGTGTCTCTGAGGTGTGAAGAAATTTTCATGTGCTATGCTTGGATCCTTCATCTGCAAGAATTCATTTTTCATTTTTATATGTTATAGAAGCATGAACTCTCGATATTTTTGAGTCTTTTCAGTAATATAAGTGATTTTTTATGCTTCTTCCAAATAATTTGGAAGATTCACATGGCCTAATTAAGAAACAATTTTCCGGGTTATCAGGAGCTATTTTTCGAATTTTAAGTTCTTTTTCTTCTGTTATTTCAAATTCAAAAGTCGAGACTCCCATCAAAATTCTCTCAAAATTAGTAATTATTGTTTCTAAAATTTGTACCTTGCTATTTCCATGCTTTGAAGGGCTCTCATATAAGATAAGATTGCCATTATCTTGAGTAAAAACTAAATAGCTGTCTTCTTTAGGAATCGTAATATATCTTGGGCAGGCACTTTTTAATAATCATTCAAATTGATTATGGGTTTCCACATACTGCAATAAGTCATGAGGACAGTCTCCGATAGTAAATTTCCAGCATTGAACTGCTTCAGTAGGCTCATCGACCACTTGATGCACATTTGGGCGAGTGCTAATAATTGTTTTATAAGCCTCAGCTTTAGAATCTAATAGATTTCTTTCGGATTCGATATTTACATATTCAGTTTCTTCAATTCCATTCAAGTCACTTTCGAATTGATCCTTTATCTGGTATAATTCATTTTTGGCAATTACTGCGGAGAGCTGGGAGAAAAATTTAAGAAGCTCTTTGTCACCAGTTTCTTCGGTATTTGCTAAGCTCATCAATGTTGAAAAAGGCTCTGGGTGAACAGAAAAATTGGAATTTTCCATAGATTTTTGGAGAGTTACTCTGATAAACTCTCGAATTCTTTGCTTTCTAGAGATACTTTGATCGCCAACATTAGAAGAAAGCATTGCTAAAATGCATGATACAATATCGCTAAGATCAAGATCCATTTAACACAGTTGCTTTTTCTGTAAATTTTGCATAAAAGATATCAAATCATATTTTTTACTTAAGGATATATGCGTAAAAACAGACCAAGAAATTTTTAGTGACTTCGAACTAAAAATATTTTTTAAGCACATTTAACTCCTTAAAGCTTTTTTAGGATTTATCCTAGGCTTATTGATAATTCATTGCTTTTATAAGAAATTTCTTACAGTTTGATGGACTTTCAAAGTAAAAAGCTTATACAATCAATTGAAACTTCGACATATATATAATTATGCTAAAAAAATAAGGAGCTTTCAAATATGCAAGCGCAAGATTTTTTGAGTAAAATCCTTCTAAAATAAGCATATTTTTGCAATTCTCAAGTCTTCGCCAATTTATATAAATATCTATAAAAATGATAATAAAAGAGCATAAATATGGAATAAAAGATTCTTATGTTTCTCTGAAAAGATATAAGAAAATAGATGAATTTTGAAGCTAATTCTTATGCATTTTTGCTAAATTTAAAAATAAATTATATGAAACCTTATTGAGCTGCTAAAAATACTGATACTGACATAGTCTATCTTGAGAAGCCATTTTTTTCAAAAAAACACTAGATTATTTAGAGCAAATTGAATCTTCTTAAAATGATTAACTTTATTAATTTACACTTAGTCTCCTTCCATAATCTTTAATCGAATGCTTGCATGTAATAATTCCTGAAAAGTGAAATATACATTTTATATAATTAATTGGAATAAAAAAGGCAATTTGCAAGAGTGAGCAAAAATTTTTTACTCTTCTCAGATGAGGGGAAGAAGCTTTCTAGTCCAGAAATATCATTTAATACCTTGAAAGTCCTACTAACACAGTCCTTGAGAGCATCCTTTTCTGAGCAAATAACTCTTGGGCCAGATATATTTAAGAACAATAAAAATTGCTCTCAATAATTCTCCTTATATGATGGAAAATTGCTTTCTCAAATTATATTAGCAGGAACTTTGGTTTCAATTCATTTCAGTGAAGGAAAATAAAGAATTAATAAGCTATGAAGAAAATCATCATATAGAAACTTATGAAATTATTGACAAATTTAATTTAATAGAAAAATACATCTAAAATGATGAAAAATATGTAAACAGTGAAATTCAATTTTATCAATCACTTATAAGTGAAAAAGCATTCGTTAAAATATTTAATTAAATATATTGAATCTAAAAAACAATTTGGACTTAGTTGAAATTGTTTATGTCTTGCTAAAAATTAACTATTATTTTATTTTCTCTATAAGATTTCTGATAAAATTAACCCTCATTTAAATAATAATAATAAAATGGGTATGCAACTATTACTTATTGGAGGATTTATTTTGAACGCCTATGTGGCTTCAAAAAAAACAAAAAGATTAGAAAAGTTTTATCAAGATTCCTGCAAATTACTTAATATTATTGAGGAAGCAAATAGAATAGGTAAAAGAAAGATAAAAATCAATATACAGTTATTTGATTTGGAATGTAATAATAAAGATTATATTGAAGAAATCAGCGAAGAGGCTAAAAATATTAAATAAACTTAATTGTGATTTATTTTTGTTTTCTAATTCTTTTAAGTTCATGGTAATACAATTTCTATGCTGAATTTTAAATAATTTAGCTTATGTATCTATTTGGGGGCTTATTTATTATTAAAATAAATTATGGAATTACTGAAAAAAATCATCACCAAAACATTAGGGCAGCATTCTTTCAATATTTATGCTACATATATAGGATTTTGATGGCATGCTTCATACAAAAAGCAAAAAGCAGACAGATGTGGAAAATTCACGATACTTATTATATTTATCTCTTGAAAATAAATAAAAAAGAATGCAGTAATCAATAAGTTGATAAATTATTAAAAAGTCCAACTTGTCTCTAAATTTATTTATTCTATCCCAGAAATTATGCAAATAAATTATAAATTGACAATACTTTCAACAAAATAAAAATTCTCAATTGAAAATCATATAAATATTTTATTCTTTCCGAAATCTGGTGAGAATTAGTATGAGACAAAATACATGGAGCTAATCTCTATGCCAGCCATTTGGCAAATATTTAGGCTTAATTCTTTATCCAAATGGACTCTTATATATAATTAATACTGATATAGATAAAAAGGATTTAGTTTATTAATTTATTTTATCTAATGCCTGAAAGTCTTTTCGCAGTTGTAAAAGATTTCCTTATAAGAAAATTGTATGGAAGCAGACTGAGAAGAAAAATCCAATGTTACTATTTGTGAATTTTTTCCCTTACCCAGTGTCTCTGAGGTGTGAAGAAGTTTTCATGTATGGTTAGATGATCCTCTATCTGTAAGAATCCACTTTTTATTTTTATATGATATAGAAGCATGAACTTTCGATATCTTTCGGTCATTATTGTAATATAATTGATTTTTACTGCTTCTTCCAAGTAATTTAGAAGGTTCTCAGGGCTTAATTGAAAACCAACTTTCAGGGAAATTAGGGGTTATTACCCTAATTTTAAGTTCTTTTTCTTCAGTTATTTCAAATTCAAAAGTCGAATCTCCCATCAGAATTCTATCAAAATTAGTAATTATTGTTTCTCGAACTTGCACCTTGCAATTTGCAATTTCTGATTCACTTTCATATATAAAAAGATTGCCATTATCGTGATTAAAAACTAACCGGGTCTCTGTTTCAGGGATATCAATATATCTTGGCCAGTTACCTTTTAAGAATCATATAAATTGATTATGAGCTTCCACATTCTGTATTAAATTGTCAGGACATTCACCTCTAGTAAATTTTCAGCATTGGCCTGTTTCAGTTGGGTCATCGACCACTCTATGCGCATTTGAATTAGTTTTCAAAGCAGGTGCACGATCCTCAGCTTTAGAGCTCAAGATTTTTTTTTCGGATTCGATATTTACATATTCAGTTTCTTCACTTGCATTCAAGAACTTTTCAAATTCATCTTTTCTTGAGCATAACTCATTTTTGGTAATTACTGCGGCGAGCTTGGAGAAAATTTCAAGAAGCTCTTTGTTATCAGTTTCTTCTCTGTTTGCTAAGCTTATCACTGGTGAAAAAAGCTCCTGGTGAACTAAAGAATTTGAATTTTTCATAGCATTTTCACAAGTTTCTTCGATAAACTCTTTAGTTTTTTGATTTTCCAGAGATATTTTGATCGCCAACATCAGAAGAAAGCTCTGTTAGAATGCATGGTAAAATTTTGCTAAGATCAATGTCCATTTAAGCACAACTAATTATCTATATTTTTTTACATAAAGGTATCAAATTGTATTTTTATTGGAATCGAGGATATATGTGTAAAAACAGATAAGTAATATTTTAGTGACTTTTAACTAGTAGTTTTAAGCACATTTGGCGGTTATAGTTTTTAAAGATTGATTTTATACGTATTGACTTTTCATAGTTTTTATACGAGATCTCTTATAGTTTGATAAGTTTTCAAAGTAAAAATTCATGATCAATTGGAAAGTGAGCAAAATTCTTGTAAAATAGATATCTTTCTCAATTCTGAAGTCTTCACTTATTTATAGAATATCTATAATATAATAAAAGAGCATAAAATATGGAATAAAAGGATTCTTATGTTTGTCTGAAGAGAGATAATAAATAAATAGATGAATTTTGAAGCTAATTTTTATGCATTTTTGCTCAATTTAAAAAATTAATTATATAATATCTTATTGAGTTACTAAAAATACTGAATACTGGCATCATTTATATTGGGTAAAACAGTATACCAATTTTGTCAAAAAACTGATTATTTTATAGCAAATTAAAGTTTCTTAATATAATTAACTTTATTAATTTAAACTAAGTCTTCTTTCCCAATCCTTAGCACAATGTTCATATTCACCATTTTTGTGCAATAAAAGCGTATGCTAAATATAAGCTATCTTGATTAAAAATCAAACTAAAGTACATATAATCGGTTCTGTGCCAAAAAATAGGCAAGCTTAACCATATATAGTTCCTATTGGAAAAATGTTATAAAAATATAAAATTTTTGATAGGAAATTAGAAAATACTTTTATATAAGAAATTATGAAATTTGTATGGTATATATTTCTGATATTAAGATTTTGAATATCAAATTATAAGAATGATTTTTTCTTTATGCATAATTAAAATTTATCTAATTATATCGATGCCTGTAAAATTTTATTTTCACAGCAAAAGTATATATCATTATAAGCAAATTGGGCAGACTCTGAAGAAAAGTCCAATGCTAACTTTCGTGAATTTTTCCCAGTGCCCAAAGTCTCCGAAGTGTGGAGAAATTTCCACAGCTTGTTTTTAGATCCCTTATCTTTAAGAATTCATCCATCATTTTTATAAGATAAAGAAGCATGATTTTTCGAAATATTCTTATCACGAAAACCTAATTTGTTTTTGCTTCTTCCAATTGATAGTTCACCTTCACTTCGTTCAACTCCAATTATTTTTACCTCATTATTTAAGTCTGTAACCTTAATTTCAAGGTTATCATCCGGTGTTATTTTAAACTCAAAAATTAATGATCCAATCAAAATTTTATCAAAATTAGTAATTTTTGCTTCTCGAATTTGCACCCTGCAAGTACCAAATGTCGAAGGAGTTTCATGTAAGAGAAGATTTCCATTATCTTGTTCAAAAACCAAGAAACTATGCGACCCAGGAATTTCCAGGTCTGGTGTTAGGAGTCTTATGGAGTTTGAGTTCATATCTGGCTTTGGACCAATACATTTTGGCCAGACACCTTTTGAAAGAAATTCAAATTGGCTATGTGTCTCCATACATTGTCTAAGCTCATCAGGACACCTATTTATAGTGAATTTTCAGCATTGAACTATTTCAGGTGACTCATCAATTGATTGCAGCTCATTAAATGCATTTGGCTCTTTTATATCTTCTTGATCTGTGTGGCCTATCTCTGCAGTTATTTTTATAGGGATATGAGACTCTGCTTGTTCATCTGGAGTTGTTTTTTCATAACCAAGTTCTCATACTTCGCCTATTAAGAAATTTTCGAATTCAAGGATTTTTGAATTTAATTCATTGCTAGTAATTACTGCGGCGAGCTGTGAGAAAATTGTGAGAAGCTCTTTATCATTTTCACCTTTGGTGTTTGCTAGATTAATCACTGATGAAAAAAGTTCCTTATTATTTGAAAAATTTTCACTTGCTATTGCTTTAATGAGATCTCGCGTTTTTTCCGTTGAAATGATGCTTTTTTCGCTAGTATCTTTAGATGAAAGTTCTAATAAAATACATGATATCATTCCACTGAGTTCAGGATCCATTTTATGTATATATTCTATAAATATTGATATTTATAGAAGATTCAATACAAGTGTATATAAGGCCAGAATAAGGGAAAACCTGTGAAGTCTCTGCTAAAAAATTTTCTATCAAATCATAATTACTATGAAAGTTTAATAATAAAATATTAATAAAATTTATAAATATGAAGAAAAGGGTTTTAGTCTGTAAAGAGAAATAATGAACAAAAAGATATGTTTTTGCTATTGTGAAAACCATTTAGAACAACTCTTTATCATCACTTCTTTTTTAGTGGTCGCCAAATCAATTGCGATATAAATAAAGGTTATAAGGCAGACTGAGTTTTGAAATTTCTTTCAGAAATTACTTAAATAAAATCTCAGATAACACGCTTTTTAATGCTATTTTTACTTCTGTCTTCTTTTGCAGCAAGTTCATTGAGGATGCCTGATATAATTTCTGATAGCTCATTTTCTGTTTCTCTCAAAAAGCGATAAAATGCATGAGAAGTTAAAACAATAACAATTATCATTTAGATACTGGCTAAAAAACCCATATTAGTCTGAATTCTCTGATAAAGTCTTGAAGATCATTCATTTTTCAGATTAAATACCTCAAACTATGAAAATATATCGAGTATTGCGAATTCCTCAGAATAGCCCTGCAATGCTATCCTTTGGCAAGTGAATTTTTTTGGCCGACTGGTTGGAAATCCCTTACTTAAGGATAGTTCTTCCAGGACTATCCTGGGTAAAAACCCATAGCTCTTTATCATTCTCTTCTTCATTGCTTGCCAAAGGAATTGCGATTGAAAATAGAGCTCAATAAAATCAGATATAAGTTTTGCAATATTCACGGAATTACTCTAATAAGTTTCTTCTTGCATCTTTAATGCTATTAATTTCTTTCTTTTTGAAGCCGCTCGCTGAGGATACATGATATAAGCCAGCTAGTTTGTTTTCCGTTTTATATATAATAAAATGTGATTGAATGCATAAAAGTGATCATATTGATTTTCTTGGAATTTTCAATCTCTTTTTCCACAGCATTAACCATTATAAATAAAAAGCAAAACAACCTTCAATCTTAAAATTCAGAAAATAATAAGAAGGCCAATCTTCTATTATTATTTTGCAAAATATTAAGTTTCATTAAAAATCCATTTATAAACTGAGTAAGTTTTGGATTATTACTAAATTCACGCAATTAATTGGATTTAATTATATTAGTGATAAGATGAATAATTCGATGAGATAAAATGTTTTAAATTATAAATTTAATAAAATTTGCATTTTTCTTTAACAATTTTTTTATTGTCATCATATCATTGATCACTGAGTTTTAATAATTTTAATTAATGAAATAGTTTTGTTTATGAAAAATACACTATCAATGATATCCTGCAATGATCTGCACAAAAAATTGAATTCTTCGCTTTTCATAAAGCATATATTATGAATTATTTAGAGTGAATTTAGATTTAATAATTGCATCTGATATAAAGTTTTATTCAATATTTTTGAAAATTTTACTTACGCACTTTATGTTTTTAATTGAATGACCTTACAAAAATTTATGGATTTTTTGAGTTTTTGAAATAAATCTTAATAAAATGCAAAAAATGATGCTTAAATCTAAAATCTTTTCAAAAGTTAAAGAATTGTTTTATTGATTAGATCAGATTCTGACGACCAGTTAAAAGTCCCTTATACAAAAATATGGATTATTTTCAAAAGAGAATCAATAAAATTATTTTAAAACGCTTAATTAAAGGCTTGCATTTTTGTCAACAATAATTTATAATTTATCTTAAATATGCAATATTTCTTACGATCTATAACTATTAAGAATAATTCAACGTGTTTAGACTGCTTAAAAATTTATTAGAGTCTATGATTATTTCCTCCTTTCGATGTCCTCAATCCGCTATTGCTTGTTCTATGGTAAGACCCTTGGCTTAAATGATTTTCGAACTCATTTGTTCTTGAACATAATTCAATTCTCATGATTAAAGCAGCGAATTGAGAAAATAATTGTATTAGTCCATTGTCATTATTTCCATTTCTTGCCATATCTGCTGCCTGTTTCCAAAGATCTTTGATCATATTGGACTCTGAGGATCGCATAATGTTTTCAGCAGTTTCGATAATAAAAATTCTGGCAGTTTCTTTCCGTCTGCTAATTTGAATCCCTTGACCATTATCAGAAAGAGCCATTAGAATGCTTGAAATAATGTTGGAAGGATTGGCATCCATTTTTTATACTTTTTTACTAATCTATAAATATCTGCAGCACAAGGAGGAAATAATTTTTGGATAAATCAAATAAAATTTTTTTGCTGAATTTTTTTTGCATTAAGGTAAATCATGAGTAGATGTCTGTAAAATAAATATTTTTATAGGAAATACAGAATATGATTTGATTTTTGACACAAGAATGCCTTAAATAGCAGATTTGTTTAGGTTAAAAACGCTTTAAAAGAGCTCACAAACTCTTCTATAAAATATTGCTACATTTCCCCATCAATTTAATATCTTTTATTAATAACCATTTCATAAAATTAACAAATAATAAAAATTCGCTTTAAAAGGCAGCACAAACTCTTTTATAAAATATTGCTGCATTCTCATCAATTTATTATCTTTTATTAATAACCATCTCATAAAATTAACAAATAATAAAAATTATGGAATTTTGATAATAAAAAGATGACTGAAAAAGAGCTCTATTGCTCTGAATCAAGGGAATTATCCAGAGACAAGCGATATGAGTATTTTTTAGAGTTCATGAAAAAATCCAGGACTATTTCTATGGATATGAGAGAAGACAAAAAAGAAATCCGAAGCAAAATAAAGCCAGTTCTTATGTGGTCTCAAAGGATTTTAGAAGCTGCTTTATTTGGAGCTGGGTATGGGTATATCTTCAATCATTGAATAAAATCAAGAAATATTTATTTTTTCACTATAGGATGCTCGCTAATGGTATTTAGTTATTATGATTACCAAAATGACAAAGTAGACAAATACAAAGTAGCTGAAAAATATGAAAAACTTGCGCTGGATTACCATTGCAAGAAATTTAAGAGATAAATATGCAAATAGAAGTAATAGATCCTTAATTTCACAATTTTGTGTATTTTGAAGCTTAATTTTTTTAGATAAATCTAATAGTTAAGCAGCTTATAATAAATATAATCTATTATATGATAGCTAAAACAAGACCAATGAATTCTCAAATTACAACTGCAAACAGACGAAAAATTAATTCTCGATTTGGTTTGATTTTAGAAAAAATCAAAAATCTATTAAAATTGATAAAACGATTTTAACTAAAACTAGCAATTATTCTTTGTCTAGTTCGTCTAAGCATCCAAAAGAGCGAGAGCGAAATATCTTTGGTCTTTTGGAATCAGTTTCAACTGCTATTCTTCCACGTTTTAGTGACTTGAAATTACCCTCCAGAAATTCAGAAAATGTTGAACTTTTCCCGTTTATTGCTAAAAACGCCTCCCTGGCTTTATTGATATCTTCTTCATCTCCAAATCCACTCAAAGAAGACTTACAAGGAATTTCTTTTAGCTCAAAATCATGAAATTTCCAATTAATAAGACGAGCATCTTCAATTGAATGAGTAAAAGATTTTATTTTCATCTTTCAAGTATTCTCAATGCTACTTCAGTAAAAAACTATTCCTCTAGTAATAACTGTATCTCAATGATAATCAGTGCTTTTTTTCAATGCAGAAGTTAAATTCTGATTTATATAGAGTTGCCATATAGTATCAGCAAGTGTTTTTTTAATTTCTTCTTTGCTATCACTTTTAGCCAACTTGTACTCATGAATGACACATGCCAAGCTTTTTCCTTCTAAAGGCAAGAAAAAAGCATCAATTTTATATCAAATAACTTTTTTCTCTGTATACACGTGATGTTTTACCTCTATATTCATTCTCATTGCTATCTGTATTGAAATTCCTATGAAAATTTGAAAATCATACACAGATGCTTCTCGTTTGAAGCTTGGTAAAATGTCCTGGATAACAGATGCAAATGTATCTGTGCTATCTATATTATCCACAACTGCATTTATCTTTTCTATACTGAAATCATTGAGTTTTTCAGCTATTCAAGTTTGTATTAATTTTTTATGAAAAGTTTCTCTGACTTCTGCATTCGGAATGACATATAGATTCTGCTTTTCTTGGTCTCTTGTGAGGTATCCTGCATCTAATAATAGAAGAACAAAATATTCCAGAAAATTCAGAATGTTCTGCACATTATTTGCATCTCGTCATCATCTGTAAGGATTATACAATTTTATCTCTATTGTTTGGCTGAGCAATAATTCTCTTATGCTTGAGCTGTTTATTAATTGTTTGAAGTAATTTATTAACTCTGGATGCGACACTAAGTTTGCTCAATAATAGCTAAATACATATTCGTTTTGCTCATTTGTTTCAATTTGGTTCACAGATTTGTTAGAGGCTCTATCAAGACAGCTAATTGTAGAAAAAGGATTATAGATCGTTCTTTCCCAGTAGCCACCATATCATATTTTGAAAATTTCTTTTTGCTTCTCTATGTTAGAATATGAAAAATCTTCCAAGTTCTCTTCCAGCAGTTGTCTCACTTCATTATTTGTGAATCCAAAATCTGCTTCAAAATCACCATCTCAAATTGAATTATAGCCCGAAATTCCAGTCATTACAGCTTTGTATACGTTTGTATCATTTTTTAATGTGTAAATTATATTAGTCACTCAACAGCAAACGTCGTCATATCATGGTTTTTGAATAGAAACGTCAAGTAATGCATCATATTCATCAATAAGAACCCATATTTTTTGTTTATATCTCCGATTTACAGAAGAAATTAAAAACAACAGTCAACCATAAGTATCAGTTAAAAAATCTGCTGGCTGCCAATTTGAATAATCTTTATGCAAATACTTATGAAATCCATCAATTATTGGGTCAGTTGGTATTCCGCATTGCTGGATTGCATTATACATAAATAAGCAATTTTTATTTTCATTGGGAATTTCAATTTTTACAGGACGGAAAGTATTGCTAAATCTTATGACACTTTCTAAGTGTTTCTCATAAATGGAAATATGCTCCTCATATGCAGTTTTTATTGATGATCTTATATAGGAAATTACTTCACTTTCTGTTAAATTTGCTTTATCTCTGATTTCTCCAAATGAACAAATATAACTGGATATTTGGCAAAATAACTATTGAAAAATTTTCCAGAATCTATTTTGCATATTTTCAGCGTATTAAGTATCTTCACTTGATCATTTTCGAGATTGATTATCCCTCCTTCAAATAGTTTTCTTTTATCTTCATGGCGCGCTTGATCATTTTCATGCTCTAAGAAGGTTTTTAACATACTCAAATTAAGCGTTTTGCCTCACTTTCTGGGCTTGGCTATAAGAATTAATTCATAATAATCTTTGATAATGTTATAGATGAGCATACTTTTATCTATAAAGCAATCTGTATTTTTGACCATTTCTTCAAAGCTTTTGGAATTGATTGGAAAATTTTTATTTTTTTCTACTTTTAAATCTGTCTGGAGTTGATTTTTAATATATATTCTCTGCCGGGTAGCAGGAGTAATTGTTTGCTTCATCATGCTTTCATTAATTTTCAATTCATTGAAAGCATTTTCAAGTTCGTTTTCTTCAGGTCCTCTATTTTCTAAAGACAATCCAGAAATAAATTTTCCAAGCTCTTCCATATGAGTCTATACATGGCTTTTCGATAGGATTTTTCAATATATCATTTGTGCAATTTTTGTATTTTGAAAATATGGATCTTAGTTTAGCCCCTATTTCTAAGTCCTCATAATTAATTTCATCCACAAATAAAGAATTCCCTGAATTTATTAAAAGGATTGCCATATAAATTGAGATATAGGGTCAATCGCATCTGCAAGGTAAATTAAGCTCTTTGTTAATGATATTTTGATCTATAATCTTTGCATTATTTAAAAATCCTCCATGACAAATTTTTGAATTTTGATCCAAGTATGGAAATGAAATTTCATTTTTGAAAAGAAATTTAAGTATTGGGTGAATTTTAATATCGGTAAAACATGAATCAATTAAGTAAACTGAATCATTTTCGTTTATTGTTTCCTCTCCGCTTGGATTTTTATATATTTGTGGCAGAATAACCAATAATTGAATATGGCACTTTTTACGAGCACACAATGTTTTCTTTCCTGAAAGCATGAGATTGGGCTGATTTATTATTGCTATTATAGGTTTGCACAATATCTCTGGTGAAGAAAGTATTTCTGTGATGCCACGTGAAATATTTAAGAGGATTGATAGCATTTCAATTTGAGAGGGGTTCGAAGTTTCAGGGGATATTCACTTTATGATATCAACAGCGCTGTCAAAGATTGAAGATAATATTTGATAGATATCTTTCACTTCTGGGGGGTTATTGCATCAATTTTTCTCACCATGTTCGAGGTCATGAATGATTGTATGGATTTCATGCATTTTATATTATAATTAAAACACTATTTTATATAATCAAATGAAAATTTATTTGATCATTGATTTATTTAAAAAATACTCAAAATAATACTTTAAATTATTAAATAAAAGGCTGTTTTAGATTAATTGGATGAATGTGCTTATATAGAAGCGCTAAATCAAATATCTTACAAATTATGTTCTTTTTCTGAGAATTCATGTTTGGAAGCGTGTCACACACCTCTGTTTCTATGAAATCACAAAGACATGATCTTTATTATAATTATTCCATCATATGTAAATATGAATGAATATATAAATTACAATTCTACATTTATAGATGGAAGAAATAAAGACTCTGAAAGACCAAATTTTTGATGATCCTATAAGCCTAAGCAGCAATGATTGTTCAGTTTCCTTAATAAATCAGCAATTAGCCAGAATAAAGGAATTAGAAGAGCAACTGAAGAAGGAGACAGAAGAAAAAATATTTGCTACTGAAAAATTGAGGCTCGAGCATTATAATAGACGAATAGAGAAAGGCATGTGAGAAATAGATTATACGATAAGAGGATGCTACAGTGGTGACAATGTAAACACTGCAAATCGAGCCAAGGGAAAGCTTATTGGTTCCGTTTCCACGCCTACCCTGCCTAGTGAAATGGAGCAAGCGATAAATGTGGCTCAAACAAGAATTCAGAATTGTCTTGCTGAGTGTGATTGAACTATAAGGGGAAATTATTCTGGAGATAACGTTAACACAGCAAGGAGAATAAAATATGCACTAAGCTAATTCTCAGAATTTATAAATCTCTACTTCTCCAATAAAAAATTGACTTATAACTGGCGCAACTTGTTAATTTATTTTAAAATCTCTTTTTTTGACAAATTCTTCCCTTTTCCTCTGCAGCAATTTAGCTGTCCCAAATAATCCACCTCTCAGTCCAAGTTGCGTGCCTCTTTCTATAACTTTATCCAAAGTAGAATTCAGCTCAGGAATATTGTCAGCATTATATAAATCAGGATTTAAAATATTTTCTATAGTTACAATGATACCTTCGACTTCATTTTTCAATTCATCATATACATCTTTTGCTTTTCTATTAGAATTTCCCAGTGATTCTTGAGCTTGAATAAGCAGCTCAAGGCAATAAAAATTTTGGCTTTCTATGGCTTGATTTATATAGCTGTCAAGGATTTCTTCAAGAGCTCTAAGTTTCGTTTTCGGGAACTGAAAATCAAGCACTGATAGTTGTTTTGCTAAGTCAGCAAGATCTTCAACACAAATTTCGCCTGATTTTGTAAGGTTTTCCATTTTCACAACCATTGTGTCAATAGTGACTCTATGTTTTGTTAATCTTGGCATTGGTCGAATTTCTGTGTTTTCTGAAGGAATGACTATTCGTAATAGCGAAATATCTTTAAATCCATCAAGAAGCCCAAGTGCTCCTTCTTCAATCATTAATGGGTTTATCCTTACATTAATATTATACCCTCTTCTTCGTTTATATCTGATGCTTTTTAAAATCCCTTTTGCCGACGCAAGTGAAAATTCATTATCATTTAAATACAATTTTTCAATAGATAATCCTTTTACCCTTATAACTCTTCTAATTATCGGCACAGACACATCAGTAAGCCCACATCCTGTTAAATTTAGTTCTTTTAGGCGAATATGAGTAAGACAAGCTGGGAATAACTCAGCTAACCCTTCATCTTTTATGAAATTTCTTGCAAGATTTAACGATTTCAATGACGGAGTAAGCGGAATAATTTTAAAAAAAGTGTGCATAAATCCAGCAGTCAATGAATTATTCGATAAATCTAATTTTTCTAAATATAAATTCGACGATAACACTTTTCTGCACATAGAAAAACTTTTATCAGTAAGTCTGGCATTAGAAATAGATAAAGAACGCAGCTGTTCTGGAGGAAAACATGCAAGAATCCTTGTAAAAACAGTCACCTGATTATTCATTTCTTGTATTTCTAGCTCAGTAATATATTCATTTCCTCTAATAAACTCTAATAGTGCAAAACTATTTACCCCATTCAGATTAAGCACTAGGTTTCCTCCCCCTTTGGAGCTTCATCGTAAGAGATATTGCCATGGTTTTACCTTCTGAAAACTGCAAAAATTCTCATAATTGCTCCAACTAGCCGCCATAGACAGCATTTTGCATCAGTTTTCTGCATCTTCTTGTCCAGTTACTTTAAAAGCTTTTCTGGAATTGTCAAATATAAGGTCAATTCTTCAAAATTCGCCATCAAAATCACCAAAGTGGGATTTTACGCCGACCATGCTCATTCTGCCTTCATCTTGATTTATAATGAAATTTTCATCAGATTCATTGTAAAACAGCAAAGCATTTTGGATTAAAACAGCGTTTCTGGGGACTCACCTTGGCTTATTTTTGTCTTCGTATAGCATTATTTGGCCATGATAGAGGATTAGATCTGTTGCTAGCATTTTTTATATAATTAAATTTTCAATTAAAATTACCTAATTGATAGAGTCTGCATCTTGATTTTCTACTC
>CATKHM010000168.1:0-31031 GCA_949751825.1 Blepharisma undulans
GGTGAATGCTGACAAATCCACAATGTTCATCAGAAAAGCCAAGTGGGGTACTTTTGGGACATATTGAAAGACAGTGGGGAAATTGGACGAAATTTCAGAATGAGTTTGTGGCGAAGTCGACTGGGCTTTTTGGGTCAGGATGGGTTTGGCTTTGCGTGAATGAGGAGAAAATGATTGAAATAAGAACGACGAAATTGAATTTAAATCCACTTATGGGGATTGGAGGAGGAAAATGCTACCCATTTTTGGTGAATGATGTATGGGAGCATTCGTATTATTTGGAATATTTGTGGAATAGAGCTTCTTATGTGAATAAGTTTTGGAATATTCTTGACTGGAGTACAATTGAGTTTTTATATGAAAATTATGCAGCAAAGCTTCAAGCAATTCCATTTTAATAATTAATCTGTTTAACGACTTTATTTATAAACAATTATTAAAAAGGTTCGTTATAATATCATACACAGTCTTTGAGGAGAAAGCAAAAGAGCAATAATATAGAAAATGTCAAGAAGTGTCAATGAACGATTAGGACAAAGCTATGTGATTTTTGCTTAAATAATTACGAAGTTGAAACTTATAAAAATTTACAATCTATAGAAATCCTTTCTGGCTTAAATATTTAGACGTGTATGAGTATTCATAAATACAATGGAAGGGCTTCAAGAAGCTATGCTATTTCTATTAGAAAATGAATGAAATATCTAAGAACTCTTTAGCATTTATAATTGAAATTAATTACTTAGTAACAAAAAATTTTTTTAGTAAATTGTGATTGAGACTTCAATTTTCTTTGTTACACTTAAAAACATTTTTTATTTCTTGGGAAAATTGAGATTTGCTTACAACATATATTTGAATAGATATGTGAAATATTTGCTTAATAGAGCGTAGCATTGCAAATAGATTTGGTGCTTATATTTGAATTTTTTTATAAAAAATACATCAGGCATCAGATATAAAGTCATTCTATTTTAATATTAAAATTCTTTAACGACATTTTTATTTATAAACAATTAATAATAACTGATATTGAAATTTTATAGGGAATTTTTGAAGCAAAAGCAATAGAAAAATTTCATTACAAGCTATTGGAAATGGATAAAAGCGGAGGTAAGACAATTTTCTATTATATTTTGAATGAAAATTTTAGATCTTTAGGAAGAAAAACTATCTCTTATGAATAGTCATTCTTAGAGCATATTCCGTGCATAAATATCAGAATTAGAGCAAACTTATAATGATTAGAAGTGAAGGCGAATCTGTTAAAATCCAAGCTTTAATAAAAGAAATAATATATTACATCAAGCGAACCGCTATAAACAAATAGCACAATGTATAAATGGTTATGTCAAGTGAATGCTGATTTATAACACGGAAGCTTATTGTTGGCAAAGATATCCAAAAATATGCATAGCGAGCATTATAACGCTTTATTTTTTGGTAAATTAAGATAAATCCATAACTTTTGTTGAAAAAAATCAATCGAGGCATCTATGAAACAAATATTAGGACAAATATGGATTTGTATGAAATATCAGAATCAGTTTAAGGTGAATAATATTTGACTGTTTGAGTCATGATAAGATTTGCTTGTGTGAATTCCCTGAAGGATGATTTAAAATAAAGACGTGAAAGCTTAAATTAAAACACTTATAGGATTTGAGGAGAAAAATTCAACCTTTTAGGCTCAAGATGTTTACGAGATAGACTTTATGCGCTTCTTCTCAGGAGACAGACCTCAACAATCAAAATCGACTACTAAACTTGTCAATATTGCATAAATATAAAAGAATTAATCAGAGCAGTATATTTGGAATATTTATGAAATAAAGTTCTTGATATGAATATCATAGGAATATTCTTGACTAAAATCATTTAAGTTTTATATAAAAATTATACATCAAACATAAGAAATTCCATTTTAATAATTAGTCTGTTTAACGGCTTCATTTATAAACAATTATTAAAAACGTTAGTTATCATATCATGCACAACTTTTGAAGTCGAAGCAGTGAAGGCATATCCGGAGTTTCACCTAAAATCTCTTTAAATACAAAGCATATTTTATTTTATTTTTTGACTTAGATAATTATGCAATTGAAGTTTATTCTGATCAACCTATAAAGAGAACAAAAAAAAAACATTCCTATATAAATAATGATAAAGATTCTCAAAGGAAAGGATAGATTTTAAGAGCTTCTGCTATTGCTGCTATGATCATACTTCACTTAATGAATGACTTTTTTGTTATTATGGCTGGCTTTAAAAATGTGTCAATTAAGCAAAACATTTTTGGTTTTAATTTACTATAGACTATTACTAAAGAGTCTATTGAAGAATGCTATATGAAGCAGAGTAATTTTAATAAAATATTGTACAAATGCACAATTATTCTTATTTAAATATTTCCTATATTTGCATTCTAATTTTTATGCAGTTTAATAGGGTATTTTTGATGCGAAATGAAAGAGTAATGATCTTATAAATTCATTTAAGTAGCAATTTGGAGTATGCTTATATGAAGGAATCTACACAATAAAGAAACGACTGCAGTTTATTAAATAAAACTTATTTCATCAAAAATAAATTTAGTTTCATTTTAATAGTTTAAAATTTTAACGGCTTTTTAATTTATAAACAGTTATTATCAACTTATATTTTAATATAGCAGGCCACTTTTCCAATAAAAGCATCAACGGCAAATAAAAAAATCAACTCAAAAAAGACAAAAGATAAATATAGAAAAGTTAGAATGATAATGCAGAACAATTATGACTCCAAAGAAGAACAAATATAATCTGTAGGAAATATTTATTTTTATAATATGCTCATATATAAGTACGAGAAAGGCAATAAATAGTTTAATGACCAAGAACCCAAAGATATGATCTGAATTCAAATTAAACACTGCAAAGAGAAGTTTTTTAATAAATACAAATATATATTTAATAATTGATTAATAGAGCGCAACATTACAAATGGATTTGGGATTATCCATTAATTTGTTTTATAAAAAAATTATTAAGTATCATGCATTAAGCCATTTTATTTTTAAATTAAAAAATTTAACGACTTTTTTATTTATAAACAATTAGTAATAACTTATATTTTATTGCAACAAAGAAATTTTTGAAGCAAAAGCAATAGATAGATTTCATTAGAAGCTATCGAAAGAAGAAAAAAGTTAGAATAAGACAATTTCCTATTATATTTTGAACAGAATTTTTGAGTCTTAAGGAAGAGATGCTGTCTATTATGAATATTTATTTTTATGGTATATTCCATGCATAAATATCAGAATTAGAGCAAATTTTCAATGAATAGGAAAGATAAAGATATATTAAGAATGCAGGCTTTAATAAAAGAAATAAATATATTTCACCAAGAAAACTTCTGTAAACAAATAACTCAATGTCTGAATGACTATATTAAGTGAATTCTTCTACAAACTCAGAAAGCTTGGCTGACACACAAATATAAGCTTATATTGAAAGAGATTTTCAAATATATCCCAGTAAGCATTATAGCTTTTAAATTTTTGTAGAATAAGATAAACTCGCAAATCGTCTCAGAAAAAGACCAACAAAGTTTCTATGAAGCACATCTCAAGACAATCAAAAATTCAAATAAATTTTCAGAGTCGTTTCAAGATGAAGCCAATTAGACTTTTAGAGTCATAATAAGTTTTTCTTTATGTGATTTTCTAAGAAAAAACGAAAACAAGGATGAGAAAACTTAATTTGAATTCCCTTATAAGATTTGAAGCAAAAAACCCAATCACTTTAGGCAAATGATGTTTTGCATCATTCTTATTATAGCCAATGAGATAGAATTTATGCATTTCTCAAGAACCAGGCTTAATGGAGGAAATAGAAGATTACCTTGCCAATATAGCAAAAAAATAGATGAATTATCAGAGTAGTATACTTGAAACATAATATAAAATAAAGTTCCTTATATAGATAAGATTTAAAGTATTAATAATTGAAAGTATTTAAATTTTATATAAAAATTATGCACCAAAGCTTGAAGCAGTTCCATTTTAATAATTAATCTGCTTAACGGCTTTATTTATAAACAATTATTAAAAACGGTAGTTATAACATCATATACATCTTTTGAAGCTAAAGCAGTGAAGACATAAACAGAGAAGTTATCAAAATTTCTTGAGTGCAAAGACTCAATTATTTGGATTTTTGGCTTAGGTCATTATGCAATTGGAGTTCATTTTGATCAGCCTTACATAGATGGAAATCACTTTAATCACTATAAATAAAGATGAGAACTCTTAGGAAAAAAAGATAGATTTCAAAAACATATGCTTTTACTACAAGGGTATTATCTTAATGGTTTTGAGGCTCTTTTTGTTATCATGACAGACATCTATTCTTATCATACAAACAAAATATTTATAAGTGAAAATAATTTATGAGGCGAATCTTTTAAATTAAGTTTTATCATAAACCTTTATTAGCCTTCTTTTTAAATTGAGCAATTACATAAAATCTTTATTTATTGCAATCCTTTAAATTGAAGAAAATTTAATTTATAAAAGAAATTTTGTAGGTATAGTTATGCCTATATAAATATTTGATTTAAATCAATTTCAAGTCTAATCTAATTTGAAAAATAATTAATTTTTAGGAAAAATTGAGCAAAAAATAGCATAAAAATGAAAAAAAATTGGATGAATTTAATATGTATAGGATATTTGGAATATTTGTGGAATAGAGCTTCTTATGTGAATAAGTTTTGGAATATTCTTGACTGGAGTACAATTGAGTTTTTATATGAAAATTATGCAGCAAAGCTTCAAGCAATTCTATTTTAATAATTAATCTGTTTAACGGCTTTATTTATAAACAATTATTAAAAAAGTTCGGTTTAATATAATATACAGTCTTTGGGGAGAAAGCAATAGAGCCTTAGAATAGAAAATACCAAGAAATTACAAAACCTACTATGAAGAGCTATGTGATTTTTGCTTAAATAATTACAAAGCTGACTGAAACTTATAAAAATTTACAATCTATTGAATGTCTTTCTAGCTCAAAGATTTAGAAGGATGTGAGTATTCATAAAGACAACGGAAGGGTTCCAAGAAGCCATGTTATTGCTATTAGAAAAAGAATGTAACATAAGGACTCTTTAATGTTTACAATTAAAATTAACTATAAAAAAAAATTTTTCTTAGTAAACTGCAATTGAGACTTCAATTTTTCTTTATTATACTTAAAACACTTTTATTGCTTGAAAAATTGAGAGTTTGCTTGTGGCATATATTTGAATAGATATTTGAAATATTTGATTAATAGAGTATAGCATTGCAAATAGATTTGGGGTTTATATTTGAATTGTTTTATAAAAAATATACCAGGCATCAGATATCAAGTCATCCTATTTTAATATTAAAATTCTTTAACGACATTTTATTTATAAACAATTAATAATAACCGAACTTTATTTTTTTCGCCAACTTTCTAAGCAAAAGCAATAGATAATTTCATTACAAGCTATTGGAAGAACACAAAAGCTGAACTAAAACAATTTTCTATTATATTTTGAAAAAAAAACTTTTTAGTCTGAAGGAAGAAATAGTGATTTTTTATGAATATTTATTCCCAGAGCATATTCCATGCATAAATATTAGAATCAGAGCAAATTTATAATGAATAAAAATGATGAAGAATATTTTAAGATCTGCATATTAAAGAGAAAAATAACATATTTCATAAAGCGAACCCCTATAAACAAATAAGGCAATTTCTGAATGATTATGCCAAGTGAATGCATCCATAAAATATAAAAGCTTATTATTCGCAGAGATATTCAAAAGTATGCCCAGCGAATATTATAACCCTTTAATTTTTGGTAAATTAAGATAAATCCATAACTTTTGCTGAAAACAGCCATCAAGGAATCCATCAAATGACTATCAAGACAAATATCAATTGAGTGAAATTTCAGAATCAGTTTACAGTGAATGAGATTTAACTTTTCGAGTCATGATAAGTTTTCCTTCTGTGAATTGCCCAATGAAAGATTCGAATAAGGACGTGAAAGCTTAATTCAAAACACTTATAGGATTTGAGAAGAAAGACTCAACCATTTTAGGCTTAAGGTATTTTAGGTTATTCTTATTATAGGATATGAGATAGACTTTATGCACTTCCTCTGAAAAAACAGACCTTAATGAAGAAAATAGATTATTAAACTTGCCAATATTGCGAAAGCATAAAGATTAATCAGGGCAGTATACTTGCAATATTTATGAAATAAAGCAGCTAATATGAATATTTTTGATTAGAATCATTTAAGTTTATATAAAAATTATACACCTAGTTTAAGAAGTTCCATTTTAATAATTAGTCTGTTTAACGGATTTATTTATAAACAATTATTAAAAACGTTAGTTATAATATCATTCACAACTTGTGAAGTCGAAAAAGTGAAGAAATATAATGTGTTGCAATTAAAAACTCTTGAAATACAAAGCATATGTTATTTTATTTTTTGACTTAGATAATTATTCAATTGAAGCTCATTCTAACCAACCAATATAGGAAGCAATAAAAATATTATTATTTGAATAAAGATAAAGAGTCTCAAAGGAAAAGGATAGATTTTAAGAGCTTACGCTCTTGCTGCTATGGCCCAACTTCACTGATGGAGAGCTTTTTTGTTATTATGGCTGACTTTACAATATGTCAAATAAGCAAAACATTTTTGGTTGAATTTTACGATAAACTATTATTAAAGATTTTATTGAAGAATAATTAATGAAGCAGAGTAATTTTAATGAAATATTGTACAAATGCACAATTATTCTTAGTTATTTAAATATTTTTTACATTTGCATTCTCATTTTTAAACAGTTTAATAGGGTATTTTTGATGCGAAATAAAACAGTAAGACTCTTATAAATTCATTAAGTAGCATTTTGGAATATGTTTGTATGAAGGAATCTACACCAATAAAGAAACGACTGCAGCTTATTAATAAAAATTATTTCATCAAAAATTAAATTTAGTTCCATTTTAATAATTCAAAATTTTAACGACTTTTTAATTTATAAACAATTATTATCAACATATATTTTAATATCATAGGCCACTTTCCCAATAAAAGCATCAACGAGAATGAATCACAAAATTCAAAAAGACAAAAATCAGATATAGGCAAGTTAGAATAATAGCATAGAGCATTTATGAGTCAACAGAAGAACAAGTATTGTCTGTGGAAAATATTTATTTTTATAATATACTACATATATAAGTACTAGAAAGGCAGTAAATAGTTTAATGACCAAGAACCCAACTGCATGATCTGAATTCAAATAAAAAAAGCTGCAAAGAGAAGTTTTTAATGAATTTATGAATATATACTAAAGCATTTAATAATTGATAACTTATATTTTATTGTTACAGAGAATTTTCGAAGCAAAAGCAATAGATATATTTCATTAGAGGCCATGGAAAGAATAAAAAGGTTAGAATAAGACAATTTTCTATTATATTTTGAACAGAATTTTAAAGACTTGAAGAAGAAATGTGGGCTCTTATGATTATTTGTTTTTATAGTTTATTCCATGCATAAATATAAGAATTAGAGCAAATTTTCAATGAATAGGAAAGATCAAGATCCATATCAAATGCACGTTTTATATAAGAAATAAATATATTTCACCAAGAAAACTTCTATAAACAAATAACTCAATGCCTGAATGACTATATTAAGTGAATGCTTCCAATAACTCTGAAAGTTTGGCTGACATACAATTATAAGTTTATATTGAAAGAGATTTTCAAATATGTGCCAGTAAGCATTATAGCTTTTAAATTTTTGTAGAATAAGATAAACTCACAAATCGTCTCAGAAAAGTTCTAGCAAAGTTTCTATGAAATAAATCTCAAGACAATCAAAAATTCAAATAAATTTTCAGAATCATTTCAAGATGAAGCCAATTAGACTTTTAGAGACATAATAAGTTTTTCTTTATGTGACTCTTTAAGAAAAAATGAAAATAAAGATGAGAAAACTTAATTTGAACCCCCATATAGGATTTGAAGCGAAAAACCCAATCACTTTAGGCAAATGATGTTTTGTACAATTTTTATTATAGCAAATAAGATAGAATTTAATCATTTCTCAAGAACCAGACTTAATGGTGGAAATAGAAGATTACCTTGACAATATAACAAAAAAATAGATGAATTATCAGAGTGGTATACTTGAAATATAATATAAATAAAATTTCTTATATGGATAAGATTTGAAGTATTAATAATTGAAAGCATTTAAATTTTATATAAAAATTATGCATCAAAGCTTGAAGCAGTTCCATTTTAATAATTAATCTGCTTAACGGCTCTATTTATAAACATTTATTAAAAACGTTAGTTATAGCATCACATACATCTTTTGAAGCTAAAGCAGTGAAGACATAAACAGAGAAGTTATCAAAAATTCTTGAGTGCAAAGACTCAATTATTTGGATTTTTGGCTTAGGTCATTATGCAATTGAAGTTCATTTTGATCAGCCTTATATAGACTGAAATCACTTCAATCTATATAAATAAAGATGAAAACTCTCATCAGGACAAAAAGATAGATTTCAAAAGCATATGTTCTTACTGCAAGGGCATTATCTTAATGGTTTGAGACTCTTTCTGTTATTATGACAGACATTAAAGCTTAGATTGCAAACAAACTATCTATAAGTGGAAATAATTTATGAAGCAAATCTTTTAAATTAAGTTTTATCATAAACCTTTATTAGCCTTGCTTCCCTTTTAATTAGAGCAATATACATAAAATCTTTATTTATACGCAATCCTTTAAATTGAAGAAAATTTAATTTATAAAAGAAACTTTGTAGGTATAATTATACCTATATAAATATTTGATTTAAATCAATTTCAAGTCTGATCTATTTTGAAAAATTGGTATATAGCTTGCTCTATTTTGATAAGACTGCACATATAAATTTAAATTAGCAATTTCAGTATCTGCTAAATTTCCTCATTTATTGATCGAATTCGTTCAATCAATGATTGAAAAGTTTACAAAAATAGACAAATTTGATAACAGTAGCATATCTAATATATTTATGGAATAAGACTTAATAATTTTGAATATTCTTGATTGAATAATTGAGTTTGCATATGAAAACTATGCATCAAGCAATTCCATTTTAAAATTAATCTGTTTAACGATTTATTTATAAACAATTAATAACAACTTTCTCTTGAATAATATATTCAATTTTTGACGTGAAACCAACAGAGACTTGTATGCAGGATTATTAAGACTTCATCATTTCTCAAGAAAGAATTTTTTTTTTATTGCACTTAGTATAAGATTCACTTGATTATTTTGCAAATTCATTATTTGCAGAATATCTGCCAAGAAACTTAATTTATATAAGTATAAGGATTTCAGAAGAAAAATATTGGCTACATAGAAGGAAGGTTCGCAATATGGATTAAAAAGAAAATTAAAGAATTTATTGTTTTTGTGGAAATTATTTTGGAGATAAATAAAATGATTTAATATAAACAAATTCTCTTATAAAGCCAAAGTTATTAAGTATGAAGTTTTTATTGCAAATTTACCTTTACAGCTTTACTTTTTCTTCAAAAGATCGTGCCAATGGATTATATTTCATAGGTAAAAGATTGGATTTTTCATTATAAATTTACTTGATTGAGATATTTCACACTTTTGAGGAATCAATTAACTTTGGACTATTTCAATTTATTTGTGAAGATATTTCAAGCATCAATAATATTTCTATTTAATTTTTAAAATATTTAACGGCATTTTTATTTATAAACAAATTAATAACAACTGATATTTTGATATCAAAGGTATTTTTGATGTAAAAGCAACAAATATATTTCATTAGAAGCAATTAGAGCAGTAAATCTCGAGACAAGGGCAATAAGTCATTGTTTTTTTGAAACGAAGTTAAAAGCACATGGGCAAACTTCAGATTGATTATGAAAGACAGAGATATAAAACAATTGCTACGACTAGAAAAATAAATATGATTTCAAATTTCAGGTTTTTTATAAAAAAAAAAATTTATATCATCAAAGAAACCTAAATAAAGGACTTATAC
Source organism: Blepharisma undulans (assembly GCA_949751825.1). NCBI lineage: Eukaryota > Ciliophora > Heterotrichea > Heterotrichida > Blepharismidae > Blepharisma > Blepharisma undulans. The sequence goes on from CATKHM010000168.1 coordinate 10,127, forward strand.
AAGACTTTAAATATTATATCAAACAAATCCCTTACCTTTATAGCAAAGTCTAGATGATTCACAATTATCAACTGATACTGACATATAAAACAGAAACTATCTAGGCGAAAATTGCAGCATTTTACTTTATGAGGAAAATATGAAAAGTTCACATGAAGGTTCAGAAAAGTTGAAAATTAGTGCTATTTAATAAACAATAAGCTGGTGTCGAAATTAGAAATATTTTCTGATAGAGTTTTGGATACATTGAAATGCTTGAATCAGATTTTTGGATTTGACAATAAAGCTCAACAATAAAAATTAAATCAATTTAAATCGAATTTTGAGAATTATCGAGAAAATGGTACTCATTATAGATGAAGAATGTTCAGATGACTTTACCTGGACTATATTAGAGTTAAAATTTCATTTTGCATGAGTTTTCAAACTTTTATGACTGATTTACAATTGATTTTATATAAAAATTATTCATCATATATTCAATTTTAATAAATAATCTGTATAACTGCCTCATTTATAAACAATTATTAAAAACGTTAGGCTAAATATCATATACGCCTTTCGATGAGAAAGCGATAGAGATATTGCCATAGCATCAAAATGAAGTTTTAAAAGCTTAGATGAAGAATTTCAATGCTCTTTTCCTTAGGTAACTCTACAACTGAATTTTATTTATGTCAACATCTTATAGAAGATACTGCTCCAATCAGAGATAAATAATGACAAGGATTCTTAGACAAAAGAATATGCTTGAAGAAGATTTTCTCATGATATATAGTTATGAGTTTTTTATTTTTTAGGAGAGTATATCGCATATATTGGGCTTTTAAAAAATGTCAAAAAGAAACTCTTTGATTAAAACATAGTCTATGAAGCATGACTCTTTATCATTTTACTTAGTTATTTATAATGATAAATCAAATGCAGGAAGGAAAAATGATAAATAAAGTTAGGAAATCTTATTTTAATTAAAAAAATTGTATAAATTGATTATTTCATATCTCAATAAAAAATTTGATATATAGTATACTCATACAATTAAAAATGCATAATCAGTTGCTTTTAAATTTATATCTATAATACATTTTGATAATTATTTGTGTAAAGAGAAATAATTTATTTAAGCAGCAATTCGAAATATTTGTGAAAAGCCAACTATGCAATAATTTTTGGATATCCTTGAAATTAGTTCTTTCAAAAAATAAAATATCAAGCATCTATGTTTCCATTTAAATCATTAAACATTTTAACGACTTTTTGATTTATAAACAATTATTAACAACTGAAATCATAATATCTAGAATAAGCACCAGAGGACACGGATAAAATACTTCATTAGAAGTTGTCATAAATATACAAATATAGGCAGAAACAAAATCTGAATCTGTTTTGAATTAGAATTTTCTATTATCAAGGAATAAATATTTTAATCATCAAACTTTGAATTTTATTGCATTTTGCATATATAAATATAAGTTACAGAGAAAAAATTTTCAAGGCTCAGAACTATCTGAAACCCTTTTAGGAAAAGTTAGACTGATGGAAAATGCAGATTTCAGTAAAAATAGCAACAAATATATAATTGGCATAGAAATTAAACAGAAAATCAATAAACATGAAAAGAAATTTTGATGAAGCAAAAGCATATGAACATAATTATTATTTCCACTGAAGAAGATGTTGTTTCTGTATTTCACAGATGTATAGATGCTTGGAAAAAGAAGCTATTTTCACTCGCTCTAAACCAAAAAAAGTAAAACCATGGATAAAACTGATGCTAAAAATTAAAATTAAAATTTGATAATAATTTTACCAATGTTAAATATCTTGAAGCTTTTCAAAGTAGCGCAACTTTTACTCTTATTATTTTTGCTTAATTTTCTTGCAATATTTTCCACATTTTTTGCTATTTTCACTTAAGAAACAAAACATTTATCAATGAAAAATAAATTATAAAGCGAATCTTTATAATTAAGTTTTATCATAAATCTTTATTGGTCTTACTTCCCTTTGAAATTGAATCAATATGCATAACATTTTGATTTATTAGCAATCCTTTAAATTGAAGAAAATTTAATTTATAAATGAAATTTGTAGGTATAATTATGTTTATATAAAAAGCTAAATTTCAATTAATTTAACCCTGACCTAATTTGAAAAATTGGCATATGAAAGTGCACTATTAATCTTAATTTAGTAATTTTGATACCCGATAAATTTCTTAAATAAATTGTTTAGGAATGATTATATAAGATTTTCTATAGAGTCATGCTAATTTTTTAATCAAATCCTTTCTTAAAAAGATAACGATAATAAACGAATTTGATCTCAAGCACATCTAATATATTTATGGAATAGGAATAAGTTTTGGAATATTCTTGATTGAAATAATTGAGTTTTTTATATGAAAACTACGCATCAAGCAGTTCCATTTTAAAAATTAATCTGTTTAACGGTTTTATTGTTTTATTTATAAACAATTAATAACAACATACTCTTGAATAATATATTCAATGTTTGGCGTGAAACCAACAGAGACTTACAGACATAATACCAACGATATTATAAAAACATCAACGAGAAGGTTTTTTGTATTGTGGTTAATCAAAAATCCACTTGATTATATTGCAATCCATCATCTTCAGAATGTCTATCAAGAAGCTTGACTTATATAAATATAAGGATTTCTGAAGAAAAATATTGACTACATAGAAGTATCTCTATAGCTTTAAAAACAATTTCAAGAATTCAAATAATCTTATAGAATTATTTTGGAGATGAATAAAATTTAATATAAACAAATTCTTTTATATATCAAATTTATGAAGCATGATATTTTTATTGCAAACTTGCATTTACAGCTTCACTTTTTCTTCAATAGAGTTATCTATAAAGTAATTATTTGTCACAGGGTAAAAGATTGATATTTATTATAAAATTAATTTGAATGAGATATTTGACCCTTTTGTGGAACCAATAACCTTTAGACTGTCTCAATTTATTTGTGAAATATTTCAAGCATCAATAACAATTCTATTTAATTTTTTAAAGTATTTAACGGCATTTTTATTTATAAACAATTAATAACAACTGATATATTGATATCAAAGGTATTTTTGAAGTATAAGCAGCAAATATTATTTCATTAGAAGCAATTAGAAACATAAAAACTAGGGAAAATTAGGCAATTTATCATATTTTTGAAAATAAAATTGCAAGCGCACAGGAAAAATTAGGCTCTATTATGAAAGTAAGAAATTTAGTAAAATTGCAATGATTGGAAAGATAAATATGATTCAAAGTTCAAGCTTTTAATACAAAATAAATATATATCATCAAAGAAACCTAAATAAAGGACTAATACAAGACTTTAAAAATTATATCAAACGAATCTCTTACATTTATAGCAAAGTCTAGATGATTCACAATTATTCACTTATGCTGACAAATAAACCAAACATATGTAGACAAATATTGCAGCATTTACTTTATGGAGAAAGCGTGAGAAGCTCACATGAAGGTTCAGAAAAGTCAAAAAACAGTGTGACTTAATCAGCAATAAGCTAGCATCGAAATTAGGAAAAATTTCTGATAGAATTTTGGATACATTGAAATGCTTGTGTCAGATTTTTGGATTTATGAATAATGCCAAAAATGCAAATCAAATAAATTTAAAATCTATTCACTAGAATTAACGGAGAAAATGCTGCTTATTTTAACTGAATAATGCTCAAATGATTTTATTATCTGGAATATCTAGAGCTAAAATTTCGTTTTTGCATAAGTTTTTAAGCTTTCTTGACTGGTTACAATTGCTTTTTCTATAAAAATTATTCATAATATATTCAATTTTAATAAATAATCTGTATAACGACTTTATTTATAAACAATTATTAAAAACGTTAGGCTAAATATCATATATGCCTTTTGATTGGAGAACGACAGAGATTTCACATAGCATTAATCTACTATTGAAAAAACTTATATAAAGAATTCCATCGCTCTTTTGCTTAGATGATTATCCAACCGAACTTTATTCATATCAGCATCTTATAGAAAATTATATTAGCTCTAATATATAAATAAGGACAAGGATTCTTAGACAAAAGATGATGCATAAAGAAGATTCTCTCACGTCATGCAGCAATTTGCTCTTCTATTTTAGGAAATTTAACAATTAATGTAGGCTTCTAAAGGATATGCCTAAAAAGCAATCTTTGATTAAAACTTAATTTATGAAGTATGAATCTTTAATGTTTAGCCTTACACCAAATACCTTTATTAGTCTGGCTTCTGGAGGAATTCAGTTATTTACAGTGATACATTAAATGTAGGCAGAAAAGCTAATAACTAAAGCTATAAAAGCGTAGTTTTATTGAGGAAAATTGTATAAAATAACTATTTCATATCCAAATAAAAACTTTGCAGGTGTAATATACTTATAAATTAAAAATATATAATCAGTAGCTTTGAAGCTTACATTTATAGTCAATTTTGATAACCATTTGTGCAAAAAACAAAATGATCTATTTAAGTAACATTTCGAAATTATTGTAAAGGTAGCTATGCAATAGTCTTTGGAATACCTGCAATAAGCTTTTATAAAAAATAAAATATCAAGCATCATTTATTTCATTTTTAATTATTAAACATTTTAACGACTTTTTAGTTTATAAACAATTATTACTAACAGAAAAGTTAAATTCCAGTGTTAGACTATGAGAATTTGGAGCGGAATTATTTCATTAGAAGCTTTTATAAAAATACAAAGATAGACAAAGACAGAATCAGAATTTCTTGGGAAATCGAACATTCCTCCAACAAGGACGAAATAGCATTTTCTCCAAATTTTTATTTTTATAGTATTTTGAATATACAAATATAAGTTACAGAACAAAAATTGTTAGGATCAGAACTTCATTGAAATATATAAGGGCATACTTAATGCATATAGACTGCAGATTTCAGTAAAAATAGCGATAAATATGAAATTAGTATAGAAAAGAAAAAAGAAGTAACTAAAATATAAAAAGAAATTTTGATGAAGGAATACAATAGCGTTATAATTATAATTACAATTGAAGAAGTTGCTGCTTCATATTTCACAGATATATAAAATATTCGAAAAAGAAGCCATTTTCACTTGCTCTAGAGCTAAAAACGAAAGGCTCTACCTAATACAACTGATGCAACAAGATTGGACTAAACAACAACAAATTTACCAAATTTAAACCTTTTATAATAAAGGTTACTTAAAACTTTCCAAAGCAGCACAACTTTTTACTCTTCTTATTCTTGCTGCACTTTCTTACAATATTTCCCACATTTTGTGACTTATTTTCACTTAACACCTTCTCAATACCTTCTCCGGCCACTCCCTCTCCGCCAAAATTTCCACAATCTTCGCATGTCTCAGCCTTGCCGCTTCCTCAATACACGCCACCTCTTCCCCATCCACACAAGAAGTAATCTAAATTTCACAAAATCAGATGATTTATTGCTTTGTTTTAAATAAGCAAGTATAATAAAAATTATGAAATAAATTTAACGCTCTGAGTTTAAAGAATTTTCATTTAAAAACACGAATTTTAAAGGAATAAAGCTATTTAAAAAATCGTTAATAATATTGAGGAATTCCGTTATTAATAGTGATAAATTAAATGTAGGTAGAAAAGCTAATAAATAAAGTAGAAAATCTTATTTTTATTGAGGAAAATTGTATAAATTGATTGTTTTTTATCCCAATAAAAATTATGCAGATGCAATATACTTATAAATTAAAAATAAATAATCAGCAGCTTTGAAGCTTATATTTATAATTTTTGATAACCAATTTGTGCAAAAAACAAAATGATTTATTTAAGCAACAATTCGAAATATTTGTGGAAAAGGTAACTATGCAATTGTCTTTGGAATACCTGCAATTTATTTTTATAAAAATAAAATATCAAGCATCACTTATTACATTTTAATCATTAAACATTTTAACGTCATTTATTATTTATAAACAATTATTAACAACTGAAAATTTAGGCTTCAGAATCATCCTATGAGAACGTGGATCAGGATTATTTCATTAGAAGAGTTTATAAAAATAAAAAGATAGACTAAAATAGAATCAAAATCCCTTGGAGTGCGAATTTTCCTTCACCAAAGAAGATATGTCTTTTGAATCTAATTTTTATTTTTATAGCATTTTGCATGCACAAATATAAGTTTTAGAGAAACAATTGTAAGGATCAGAAGCGTATTAAAATCTGTAAGAGTGATGATAAAAGCTTATAAACTTCAGTTTTCAGTAAAAAATAGCAATAAATATAAAATTGGTATAGAAAAGAGAATGAAAATAACTGAAAATATGAAACCAAATTTGATAAATAGAAACCATAGTGAACATAATTATAATTGCCGTTTAAGATGGTGCTTTTTTACATTTCACAAATATAGAAATATAAGAAAAAAGAAGAAATTTTCATTGCTCTAAACCAAAGGAAGTAAATCTAATCGGCACAATATCTCAACAAAATTAAAATGATAATAATTTTACCAAAATTTAAGCCTTTAATAATAAAGGTTAAATACCTTAAAGTTTTCGATAGTAGCACAACTTTTTACTCTTTTATTTATACTGCATTTTCTTACAATATTTTCCGCATTTTGTAACCTATTTTCGCTAAAACCCTCACAATCGCTTACTCTGACCACTGCTTCTCCACTTGGTATTGTAGCTGCCTCAATACGCGTCATCTCCTCCCCATCCACACAAGAAGTAATCAAAAAATCAGCCCCGCTCTCCCCAGGAGTTTTACAACTTCATAATTCCCATTAATGGTTGCCAAATAGAGCAGGGTCATCCCATTTCTGTTTCTTTTATTTAAAAGTTACAGAGGATGGTTTACTTAGCTTTTTATTGTTGCAACTGCCGTTAATATGTATGAAAAAAGCTTTTTGATAATATAAGTTCCGGCAAAATGGTCCCAGAATCAGTCAAGGATAGGATTAATTTTCCAATTTTAAAAAAAATTAAATCAAATCGTTCAATTAATGATAGAGGATTGAGAGGATATGAATTAATAAAAAATTGAGCATTAAAGTATTTAAATTAAGAAATTTGGCTAATGAATTTTATAATAATACAAGTAATTATTAGCATTTACATAAATAATAGATTACATCAGATTATTCATATTTTAGCCTGATATTTTTTTAATTCATACATATAAAATGGTCGTGCATTCCGATCACCATGAGCACAAATGGTTTGAAAGTATCAACAATTTCTCTATAGGAGGATTGGCTGGAATTATAGCTACAACTGCCGTACTTCCTATGGATTTTATCAAAGTACACCTTCAATGTGCAGCAGAAGGGTCTAAAGGACGTCGCATCAGTCCACTGCAATTTGCCTCTGCAGTCTACAGAGAACGAGGATTTTTAGCATTTTACAAAGGTCTAGACAGTGCTATTCTTCGGCAAGCTTTATATGCTACAACCCGACTTGGTTTATACAAAACTCTTGCTGACCGTGAAAAAGAAAAAACCGGTACAAATTATATCCCATTTTTCAAAAAATTTATTTATTCCACCTTATCAGGTGGTATCGGTGCTTTTGTAGGAAATCCATGCGATTCATCGTTAATCCGCTTACAAACTGATAATACTCTTCCTCCACAGTTGCGAAGAAATTATAAAAATGCAATAGATGCCTTATTAAGGATACCTAAAGAAGAAGGAATTTTAGCATATTGGCGAGGCTGCACTCCTACAATTTTACGTGCGTCCGCGTTGAATTTTGGAATGCTTGCCCCATATGATCAAGCAAAAGAATTTTTTGATAAAAGATGGAAATCTGATACCACGAATAGAATTTCTGCATCAATTATTGCTGCAGTGTGTGCTTGTTTTATTTCGCTGCCATTTGATAATATAAAGACAAAATGCCAAAAGATGACAAAAGGAATTGATGGAAAATACCCTTATAATGGATTTTATGACTGCTTGAAAAAGAGTTTAGGAAATGAAGGGTTTATGGGATTATATGTGGGATTGGATGCTTATGTGATGCGCGTGGCTCCAAATGTAATTATTACGTTGTTGACTGTAGATTTTTTGCATTATTTGTATGATAAATAATATATTTTTTATATAATCTTTGTATAAAGTATAAATACAATCTATTTTGAAATAATTTTTCAATATAGGTCTTGTAATCAGTATAATAGCAATGGGCAAATTTGTTAAGGTTTTATTTCTAAACAAGCAGATAATAAATCCAGCTTGGAAATTATAATTTTATTTAAGGAGATTATATAATGTGATTATATCATATCCCACCAAAAACTTTGTAGATATAAAATACTCATAAATTAAAATAATACAATCAGCAGCTTTGTAGCTTATATTTATTTATAAGGGCATTTTGATAACGATTTGTTCAAAGAGCATACATGATGGAAATATGTAATAATCTTTGAAATGCCTTCAATTTCTTTTATAAAATTAAAAATATAAGCATCATATATTTCCATTTTAATTATTAAACATTTTAACGACATTTTGGATTTATAAACAATTATTAACAACTGAATTAGCATCATCCGATAAAGAACGAGAGAGAATGCATTAAAAATATTTTATTAGAAGATGTCACAAGAATAGAAAGATTGGCAAAGACAAAGCTTAAATTATTTTGAGATTAAAATTCTTTCTTTACTAAGAAAGGAATGGCTTTTTCAAAAAATTTTTATTTTTATAGTATTTTGCATATACAAAAATAAGTTATAGAGCAAATTTTGTAAGGATCAGAGTTGACAAAATACTTTTTAGGGGATTCTCAATGCGTACAAACTGCAGATTTCAGTAAAAATAACAATAAATATAAAATCAGCATAGAAATTGAAAAGAAATGTCACAAAATATTAAATGAAATTTTGATGAAACCAAGACTTACGAATACAATTATAATTCATATTGAAGAAACTGCTGCTTCTATATTTTACAGAAATATAGATCTTCTACTCAAAAGAAGTCATTTTCTCTTGCTCTAAGCCGAACCAAGTAGATCTAATCAATACATCTGATGCCAACAAAGATCGAACCAAAACGAAAATAAATTTACCAAAATTTAAACCCTTAATTATAAAGGTTAAATATTAAAACTTTTCAAAGCAGCAATTTTTTACTCTTCTTATTTTTTCTGCACTTTCTTACAATGTTTTCCACATTTTGTGACTTATTTTCACTTAATACCTTTTCAATCACCTTGTCCGGCCACTGATTTTCCTCCAAAATCATCTTTGTATGTCTCAGCCTTGCCGCTGCCTCAATACACGTCAATTCTTCCCCATCCACACAATAAATAATCAAAAAATCAGCCCCGCTCTCTAGCAAAAATTTTGTAACTTCACAATTCCCATTTATGGTTGCCAAATAAAGCAGAATCATCCTATTTTTGTTTCTTTTATTTAGAAGTTGCAGGGTAATTACTTATCCTCAAATAGAGATAAGAATTATTTTTAATTTCTTCTTTGAGCAGCTCGATGTCTTCGGGGGTTCCTCGACCAAGACAATTAAATCACTGCTGTTCTTGTCACAAATTGTTTAATTAACTAGATGTAAAAAGTAAAATTTTGGATTTTGGTCTAATTTATTTTATAATTCGAATCTTGGATTACAAATCGTCATGAATCAGCTGTCTTATTTGTTGTAGCCGCAATTAATTTGCATGAATGATATTTAAATCAATAATAGGTTACAACATACACTAGCCTGATTTTTTTTTTATTCATATTTCAGCATAATTTTTTTTTATTTATATATATAAAATGGCAGTGCATTCAGATCTCCATAAAGCCAAATGACTTGAAAGTATCAACAATTTCTCAATAGGAGGATTGGCTGGAATTATTGCTACAACTGCAGTACTTCCTATGGATTTTATCAAAGTGCATCTTCAATGTGCAGCAGAAGGGTCTAAAGGACCTCGAATTAGCCCACTGCAATTTGCCTCAACTGTATATAGAGAAAGAGGTCTTTCAGCATTTTACAAGGGTTTAGATAGTGCTATTCTTAGGCAAGCGTTATATGCTACAACCCGACTTGGTTTATACAAAACTCTTGCTGACCGTGAAAAAGAAAAAACCGGTACAAATTATATCCCATTTTTCAAAAAATTTATTTATTCCACCTTATCAGGTGGTATCGGAGCCTTTGTAGGAAATCCATGCGATTTATCTTTAATCCGCTTGCAAACTGATAATACTCTTCCTCCACAGTTACGAAGAAATTATAAAAATGCGCTAGATGCCTTATTAAGGATACCTAAAGAAGAAGGAATTTTAGCATACTGGCGAGGTTGCACTCCTACAATTTTACGTGCATCTGCGTTGAATTTTGGAATGCTCGCCCCATATGACCAAGCCAAAGAATTTTTTGATAAAAGATGGAAATCTGATACCATGAACAGAATTTCTGCATCAATTATTGCTGCAGTGTGCGCTTGTTTTATTTCACTGCCATTTGATAATATAAAGACAAAATGCCAAAAAATGACAAAAGGAATTGATGGAAAATACCCTTATACAGGCTTTTATGACTGCTTGAAAAAGAGTTTAGGAAGTGAAGGATTTATGGGATTATATGTGGGATTGGATGCGTATGTGATGCGCGTGGCTCCAAATGTAATTATTACATTGCTGACTGTAGATATTTTACATTGTATATATCGTAAATAATATATTTTCACTTAATCTTTTATAAAATACAAAAATGCTTTATTTTGTAGTCATCTTTCAAAGTTTATCTTATAAAAATTATGGTATCTATAGGCACTCTTGCCAAAAAGTTCACTTTTAAGCAGAAAAACTAATAAATAAAGCAAGAAAATCTTATTTTTATTGAGATCGATTATGTCGAATCCCAAAAAAATCTTTGTAGATACAATATACTCATAAAATTAAAAATATACAATCAGCAGCTTTGATTCTTATATTTATTTATAATCATTTTGATAATTAATTTGTTCAAAGAGCATAAACGATTTATTCGAGAGTAATTCGAAATATTTGAAGAGAAGATAATTATGCAATCATCTTTGAAATACCTACAATTTGTTTTTATAAAATAAAACATCAAGCATTCTTTCGTTCCATTTTAATCATTAGACATTTTAACGACTTTTTGATTTATAAACAATTATTAACAATTGAAATTTTGAATACCAGATGCAGGATCAATGAACTACAAGAAAAATATTTTATTTAGAAGCTGCTATAAAAATACAAAGATAAACAAAGAGATTAGAATACCGTTATTAAGAAAAAAAGGTTTTTTACTTAAATTTTTATTATTGGAGCATTTTACATGTACAAAAATAAGTTGTAGATCAAAATTTTGTAAGGATAAGAACAGTTAAAATGTCTATGAGGAAATAATATATGCAGAAAAATTACAGGTTTCTGCAAAAAAAGCAAAAAATATAAAATTGATATAGAAAGAGAATTAAACCAACATAAAATATGAAGAGAAATTGGTGATGAAATAAAGTCATTTGAGCATGACAAAAACTCACCTTGGAGAAGTTTCTGCTTCTATAATTTACAAAACTATAAATGAGTAAACAAAAGAAGCCGTTTTCTCTTTCCCTAGGTCTAGAGAAACATCTAAGAAGCAAAAACTCTAATTAAAATAAAATAATTTTACCAAATTAAACCTTTAATAATAAAGGTTACTTAAAACTTTCCAAAGCAGCACAACTTTTTACTCTTCTTATTCTTACTGCACTTTCTTACAATATTTTCCACATTTTGTGACTTATTTTCACATAACACCTTCTCAATCACCTTCTCCGGCCACTCCTTCTCCGCCAAAATTTCCACAATTTTCGCATGTCTCAGTCTTGCCGCTGCCTCAATACACGTCACCTCTTCCCCATCCACACAAGAAGTAATCAAAAAATCAGCCCCGCTTTCCAGCAGAAGTTTTACAACTTCATAATTTCCATTTATGGTTGCCAAATAAAGCGGGGTCATCCCATTTCTGTTTCTTTTATTTAAAAGTGACAGAGGATGATTACTTATCCTCAAATAGCGATAAGGGTCATTTTTTATTTCTTCTTTTAGGAGTTCGATGTCTTCGGGGGTTCCGCGACCAAGACAATTAAATCACCGTTGTTCTCGCCGCAAGTCGTTTAAAGCGACTGAATAGGCGGAGGAATCACGTCGTAAGGAGCGGGCTTTTCTGTATTCGTGGTCTGTTGGAATTTTTTGAATTTCTTCAACGACCTGATCGGCATCTTGATTGGGAATGGCCTCGTGGCAACGAAAAAGAGTTACGGCACGGAGGACGTTGCGGAGGAGGCATCAGTGGGATTTTTTTATGAAGGTGGAGGAGTTTGGGGTGAGAGGAGAAGCTTCAGTGTTGTCGATGAGAGAGATACAGATGCTGTTCTCGTCTAAAGTGTTTTCCATTTTGAGAATTTTATATGGATCGTTAGGGGTGTGTAGGAAATTGGGTGATTTTAAGGAAAAATGTGAAAAATATTAGTAATATGACGTAATTTTATTTGAAATTTTGTACAGAAAATGAAAATTTATTACATTATTCAATAAGAGACTCTCTCCTTTTTCGGCTTTCTTCTAATACTTGTACAAGCCCCATAAGTTTATTAATAGGCTGCTCCTCCAATTCTTCTTCACCCATTATAGCTTCAGCTTCTTCTTTAGAAACTTCTACAGCAATCGATTTATTCAATGTCCGATCTACTAATTTATCAATTTTCATAAGATTTTTCAGCTTAAATTCTTTTTGCTTCTTTTTTTCATCAAGATCTAAGCTTCTTCTATAAAACTTCATATTATAGTGATCTAATTCAGACGCAAATCTGTCTTCAAAAATCCCTATAGGATGAGGAATCATAGATTCCTCAAAAGAAAAAGCCATATAACTAATTAACTCATACCTGTTTGGGTGGTAAAAGACTCCCTCTTTCGTTTCCTCTTTCTCTCAGCCGTGGTTTTCATATTCTTGGAGTATTGCTAACAGTTGCTACTTTTTTTCTTATTCTAGGGAGCTTTTTTTCTTCTTTTTCTGTTTTTAATGAAAAAACATCTGTATAATTGCCTTTGCTAATATTAATAAACGTTTTTAAGTACTTATAAATTAGTACTGCACAGTGTGAGATTTTTTGTAAAGAATGTATTTTGACTTTTGGTTTTGTTTTTAAAGCTAAAATAGTTTGATTTAGCTTGAAATTTGAGATTGTGGTAGGATCTAGCTTATACATAATCTTTTTAACGTCTCTTAAATCATAAAATTCAAACGTGTCTTTTGGGTCTGGCTCTTTTTCTATCAAACTGTGAAGAGCAAATAAAACTTTTCCAATATGTGTATGATTTACAAATTCTTTCATGCTTGCCATATCAGCTTGCGAAATTTCATCCACAATTTTGTATAGTCTTTTCAAAGCTCGATCAAGCTCAGATTCAATTTTTTGAGGTGGTTTTGGACGAGGAGCTTGAATTTTTACGATTGGAGGAGAAGGAGGTGGTGAAGGAATTGGAGAGTCTATATATACAATAGGAGGCTTTGGAGGAGGTGGGATGATTGGCTCAGGAAGCGAAAAAATATAGTCAATTAGTTCTTTCGCTCTCTCTAAAATCATCCTGAAACAGTCATAGCTTGAAATTTCTCCTTTTTCTCAAATTCTTACACCTAGAACAATATCAGATATTCCCATTTTTCCAGCTAGTGATAAGAGTTTTTGTCCTGCATCTTTGATTTCTTCATAAAAATCTTCTGAATCTTTTACACGATATATGATTCCTGACCAAATACAGCCATTCCCGACTCTCTTAAAAGAGTTTAATTTTTCAATAGCATCTGATTTTGAATAAGTACTTATGGCTGCAGCTTGAAAAATCGTTTTTCTGAATGAGCCTTTATTTCCGTAAGTTATTGATTTTGATGAGAGCATTATGGGGAAATATGCAAATTTTTCATATTAAGAATTTTAAACATAAAAATATAGTTTTTATATAGAAAAAGAAGATCTGAAACATGAAGTTATATAATTAAATTAGTAAATGCTTTAAATATTATTAGAAAATGTTAACTACTTAAATCTTGAGAACGACATCCAATTCCTGCGATACTTTATCTAAAACTATCTTCTTTTTCTTCCGAGGCATCGATAAATCTGGATAATAACATCTTAGCCCCTGAATTTTACCATTTCTAAATTAAATTTTGTTTTTATTCATTTGGCTTTAATAAGACTATTTACATAACTACCACCCTTTTCAATAAAATCTTCTGTGGCAGGATATTTTTTATATATACATCCACATAGGAATCCCAGTTTTGATTTCATTATTATTGCATTTTTAGATGCTTTTCTTGATCATTGACACGTAAAAACTTCAAATTTCTGCTCATTCACAGAAGGGCAGACTATTGCTCTAAATACTCATCAAAATTTCAGTCTTTATATCACAAATCATTGAGCGACCCTCAGTTCAGTATTCAATCACAAATATTGATATAAATAAGCAAGCAGAGATTGTGAGAAATAAGTAAATTTTTCATATATGTACCAAATTTTAAGCATAAAAATATAGCTTTATATAGAAGAAGGGGCAATGAAACATGAGATTATATAAACAAATTTAGCAAATGCTTTAAATATTACAAATTAATACCTTACCTCAACATAAGCATTTCGATATTTGCGACCTCATGATATTTAGGTAATGAATATTTCTTTATGATAGCTTCGAATCCAGTTTTTTTGATACTCTGGATAAGTACGCACATCTCTCTTGCACAGTTTCTTAAATCGTTTTCTGTCAATTGGCTTTGATCTTCTAACCTATTATGTCATGCTGGCATAAGTTTTAGCATTTTGTTGGATAAATATAAAGCAGAGCCTGCTATTACAGATGGGCTGAATTTTATCATTTTGCAGTCTAGTAGACAAAGTTCTATGAAATAGCTGGCTAGGCTATGAGCTCTGCTTTCCATTGTGATGATACGAGCAAATCTTTCAAGAAATTCATATGAAGTGGTTACTGTGATATTATACTCCAACACTTTTAGCATATTTCTTTCCATATCAATAATTTGACTTCTCGAATAAGTATGATTTGTAACTTTTTCCATATCTTTCGCATACGGTGCATAAATTTCTTCATATTTACAAGCAATAAACAAAGCAGTCACCCCAACCAGCTGAAGGTTTTCTTTTGCTATTTGGGATCTTTCCAAAAATCTATCAATAAGATTTACAGTCAAAAACAACGTTTCTTGTTGTAGCCTAAATTTGTTATGGACATCAATTATCCAGTCTATAAGAATTGCTCGCATTTTTTCATTTATCTGAAATTGCTGCTTTATATAGCCATACTGAGGAGTGCATGAAGTTTCTATTAGTTTGAGATTTCTATATATTTCTTTTGCGTAACAGCCTAAATATTTAGGATTATCATTGTCTTGCAAGTCAATGTCCATTAAGGAATTTTGGGTTTCGCCAAATTGTAGGAATTTTATGGAAGATTTTAGTTTGAATGGGTTGTAGTAGGATTTTGAAGAAAGATTTTCTTTGTTGTCGGCGGATAGCAAGAATTTTACGTTCATGGGGCCTTTAAATAATTATAGCATAGCTAATACCTTTTTATTATAAAAATGTCGAGTTAGCATTAATTATTTCTTAGGAGTTTTGAAATTAGTGATTTTATATTGAGTCTAGCCCTTGTAAGCTCAATTGGATCAGTTGGAGCCGGAGTATACAGCTCAACACAGTGTCCACAATTTTCACATTTAATAAGCACAACTGGCCTCGTTTCAGTGCTTGTCACATTGATTCCAGCCCATTGCCAAGGATCTTCATCTCCATTAGTATAAATTATATTTGTTCCTAGATAATTCAAGTCATACCCAGTTATATCGACATCAGGCAGTGGAAGCCCTCCAGGATAATTATAAATAGCATTACAATACCAATCCCAAAACGTCAAATTTAAGTATTGTGATCTCATTTGATACTCTGACGGTGTCTGCATCCACCCAAACTGCGTGCACTGCTGCCACCACCACTGTCTTCCTGCAGTACTCGAAGTCCACACAAACGACCCTAATGAATTAACAGCATATCCAGTTGGATCAGACATCCCATACTCATCTCCCAAAATCGCTACTTCTTTAAGCATATCCCACGCATTATCAACTGCAATCAATGCATCACACAATTCAGTCCTATGCCCATACTGAATAAGCTCCGCCATGATATCAGTGATATAAAACAACACTGGTCTCTTGTCAGGTGTTCCTTGAAAAGCTGCAGTCGCATTAAAAATATCAGTAACTGGGTTAAGATTATTTGCCAAATATTGGGATTCTACTAGAGAATTTACAGATCTGATAGCATTTACACAGGATTGGCCACTTTTTAAGGCGGAAAGATATACTTGTTTGTCGAAGTCTGTGAAATTTAAAATTGGTCTTACAACAGCAGAACTTGCCCAGGAGACTGAGACGAGGTCTGGATAACGAGTTTTGACCCAGCCAGAGAGGCCTCCTGCATAGCTACCACCGACTACTACCCATTTGAAAGAAATTCCGGGGTTTGTGAGGGCCATATCGCTACTGAGAAAGCGAATAAATTGGGCGATATCTGCGAGGGCTTGTTCTGCATTTAAATAGGTGAGGAGCTGAGGGAGCATTCCTGAATAGTTGTAAGGTAAAGATTCTCCATAGTAGCGATGTTCAAGGACTACAAAGCGAGCTCTGTTATCTTTGGCGACTTGGAGTGGGAAAAGTCTTGTAGGATCCACACCTGGGCATTCATATTCACCACAGAGGTATAAAAATACCAGACCATATGAAGGCTGAAAATAGTTGTCTACGATTCAGTAGCGTTGAGGAAATGTGCCAGAATCTTGGTATGGGACGTGAAAATGGTCTAGTGTTTGGTTGAAAATGTATAGAGTTTGGTCATAAGCGTTTGCTAAGAATGAGAGAGAAAGAAGAATCAATAGATTTGCCATATTAAATTCAAGTTTTAAAATTTTAATGATATTGTATAGATAGAAGCTGTATTGATATGATGCTGGCGATATTATCATTTTATTCTTTGAATGAATGCGCAATAAATGATTATTTTCTTAAATTGAATAATATATAATAAATACAAGAAAATGTATTTAATCTTTCAATTAAAATATCAGTTTATCAATTTGACTATCTTGAAATATGAAAATAAATTAAGCTATTCAATAGACATTTAGCTTTTGCATTAATAACATAAAAAAGATTAATTTCATATAGGAATAAATTAACGTAATTATGAGCAAAGTCAATGTTTATCATTATCCACAAAGATCATTTACTCCAAGCCCAACACTGAAAAGTCCTCAAAAGACCGCATCATATGAATTAAATCGTGCTATACCTGCCACTTCAGAAACTTATCGTTCAAATCATGTAAGAAACTCCTCAGATGGAGGCGATCTTCTTCATTATTTAAGGCAGCCATCAGAAAATGAAAAGATTCTAAGAGCAGAAACTCTGCTAAAAGAAATCTACAATAAAGAAGAAAAAGTCTATTCACCAAACAAATCCAGCAGCAAGTCAAACTCTCCTAATAGAACTGCAACGCAACCCCCATTTGGGACATATCAAGAATTTAAAGAAGATCCAATAAATATCAATAAACTCTTTGAACAAGTAAAAACGAAAGCAAATCATCAAGGGTCTAAATCTAATAATCCAGTATCAAAATCATATGATAACGGTCAAATGATAATTTATTCCAAGTCACTTCCTAAAGATAAGTCATATGACCCTATCCGTGGAATTACCAAAAATTATATAATTGACAGGACCACCCTTCGGTCAGAATTTGAGCTAAAAAATGATTCCTCACCGATAAGAGAAAAACAGCATAAAAGAGGACTATTTAACCCAATTACAGGAAAATCAGAGAATTTTACGAATCGGTCGTTTACTTATGGAGAAGACAGATCATCACCAGTAAAAGCTGTTTCTACGCTAAGATTCAATAATAACTCAAAAGTAAATCCAAAACCTTTCAGTAGTTTTCAAAACAGCTCAAAAAACGCAGGCTTTGACTCAAATTCAATCATTAAGTTACTTAATGGGAGAAAAGTCTTAAAAGGTATGGGCTACCAACAGTCTAATGTCTTTTAAGCTAATTAACATGATTATTTCTATAATGATAAAAAATAAGAAATCACTTGAGAATTTAAAACAGCTTGAAGAGTATGGGCTATCTAATACACCAAGAACTATTGAAGCGTGTCTAAGAGAAGGGATAAAGCCGCAAGACTTATTGCCGAAAAGTTCAAAAGATTTTAAAAGATTAGAAATCTCGCCCAAAGCACAAGAATCATTAAGCAATTTTTTTGAAAAGAAAAGGCTTTTCTTGATTAAAAAAGTTATGAAAGCAAAAAATAAACTTTTAAATGAAGATATAAGAACTAAACCATCGAATTCTCTAGCATTAAGTGAAAGAGTTTTTGGAGATACCATTGCAAATAAAGAAAAACACAATAGAGAGCTAAGAACTTTAATTGATCATGAACTGCAGTATTCTCTTCGTCCTGCTATAAAAGACGAACTTTCTGCTGAAAAATCCAAACTAGATACCTTTCCAGTAATAACTCCAAGAAAAATCAAAACTGCTGAAACAAAAATAAGAAAAAAGCCAGCAGAAACCAAAGATTTTTCCTGAAAAATCAGAGAAGAGGAAGAAGCAAAAAAATTACAATTAATAAAAGAGCAAAAAGCAAAAGATGCAGAAGAAAAGCGGCTTAAAAATGCAGAAAAATTCAAAATGCATATTGAGATGTCTGCCAGAAAAACTGACAAGGATTTCAAAATAAAACAGAAAATGGTAAAAATGGCTGAAGCAGAAAGCAAAGAGAGATTGGAAAAAATAAGAAGAATGAATGAACAAAGGAAAATGGAATTAAATGAAATAAGCCATTGAAAAAAAGAAAAATTAGATAGAGTGAGAAAACAGATAGAAAAAGAGCATGAGGCAAAACGCAACCAATATTATCAAAAATGAGCCAGAGAAGATGAGATTTTAGACAAGCTGAACAGAGAGCAGCAAAAATATCTCAACAATATTCATATTAGTTATGAAAAAAGAGCAAGAAAAACTTTGGAAAAAAAAGAAATGGCTGATAAAGAGGATGAAATAAAGCGGCAAAGATTTTCTGAAGGACTTTCAAAGAGATTTGAAAAATTAGAAAAAAGAGACACAAAAAGCCAGCAGGATGTGAGGAAAAATAAAAATGCTTTGAAAGAGTTGAATAATAAGCTAAATCTTGAACAAGTTGCTAGAAAAGAAAAATTTTATAAATCAGAAAGCATTGATAAAATACAATCAAAATCACAAAGAATTCAATCTTTTATTGAAGCCAAAGAAGAAATCAAACGAATTAATGCATTAATGAACAGCAAATCTGAAATTAAAAAGAACAAAATTAGAGAAGAGATGTATAAAATGGCAGTGTCAAAGAAGTGGGATCTCATAAAGCTTGAAAAACTAATAGATAAAGATATATAGAAGTGTAGAAAATAATAATTTTCATTAATTATTGAATCTCGCAATGAACAACAATTTTTTAAGAGTTAGCTTATTGC
Source organism: Blepharisma undulans (assembly GCA_949751825.1). Classification (NCBI taxonomy): domain Eukaryota; phylum Ciliophora; class Heterotrichea; order Heterotrichida; family Blepharismidae; genus Blepharisma; species Blepharisma undulans. The sequence goes on from CATKHM010000168.1 coordinate 29,792, forward strand.
ATGAATTAGTGAACTGATTATCAAATGCAAATTTTTATCATTTCTTATTGCATTTTATGGCATGTGTCTTTACCTTATGATATTTAATTAATAATAATTTCTTTAGATTTTTCTATTATTTAGGTTTTAATAATTTTCTGCCTTAAAACATTTAAAAGTTTATATTAATTTTCATGTTTTTCTCCTTCTTCAGCAATTCTCTTTTGCAGCATCTCCGTAAAAAGTGTCTGCACCTTAATCATATTTTCATTCCTCCCTACCAGCGAAAACTGATGCGGCCCAATAATACAAATACTAAAAAACCCTCCCAATCCTACCGCACAAATATTCCTCCCCATAATATCATCCACAAGTGTCGGCCTAAAAATCGACGAAGTTGAGCTAATCCCCAGCCTACACGCACTATTATCTCCCCACGCAAATAAATCGCCTTCACTTGACAACAGTGCTGAATGTGCATCTCCTGCATAAATAAACCTTGTTTTCGAGCTATCTTCTCCTAACATCCCAATAGTTTCAATCTGCACAGGCTCATACGTCCTATTTGCGTCAATTGCACATTGTCCTTCACTATTGTCGCCAAAGGCAAAAACTCTTCCTGATTCTTCTAGTACTAACGAATGTCTTCCACCAGCTGCGCAGTCCAAAACGGTCATATTTTGGAAAAAAGGGATCAAACTTGGGGAATTTTTACTTCTTATAGATCTTCCTGTTCCAAGTTCTCCATATGTATTGTCACCCCATGAATAAAATTTTCCTTGCTCTGTTACCATTAATGCATGCATTTTTCCAATTGAGACTTTTTTGCATTTGTCATTTGGCTTTAAGGAAAGCTTGATTTCTCTCATTTGTCGCTGTTTGGCACCGTTAAACCATTCGCCTCACATTAGGAGTTTTCCGGATTCAAGCAAAACAGCAGATCTCATATGCCCAGCGAAGATTTTGGAGACAGTTTCCATTGAATAGGACTCGCCAAGTTCAATTTCGGTAGGCAAATGACGATGCTGCTTATCAAAAAACCCACAGCCAAGTTCATGGCCAAATGCCATTACTCTTGAAACTGAGTCTTGACGGAGTCCTTGGGGATGAACAAGCACTAAAGAGTGATAAGAACCTGCAGCGATGTCAACAACTCGATGATTTTCTATATTAAATGCAGAAAGACGCAAATTCGTTGATGATTCTTGGATTATCGAAGTTTCATCAGAAATTGGGTTTTCTATAGGTTTTTGAGGATCTC
>CATKHM010000169.1:0-30948 GCA_949751825.1 Blepharisma undulans
CTTAAAGTCATTTTTCCAATCCCCTTTATACCATCTTCCATCTGCTCATCTTTTTACTCCATAACCATGCCTCTTATCATTTTTAAAATCTCCTTCATATTCAATTCCATTCGCCCAATATAATTTGCCAGATCCTTCCATTTCGCCATCCTTTCAATCCCCTTTATATCAACTTCCATCTGCATATCTCATAATTCCATAGCCATGCGATGAACCATTTTTAAAGTATCCTTCATATTCATCTCCACTTGCACAATGATATTTGCCAGTTCCTTCCATTTTGTCATCCTTTCAATCCCCTTTATATCAAGCTCCATCTGCAAATCTCACAATTCCACGACCATGCCTTGAATCATTTTTGAAATCTCCATCATATTCATCTCCATCCACCCCATAAATCTTACCAATTCCTTCCTTTTTATCATTATTTCAATCCCCTTCGTAAACATCTCCACTTTTATAGCTCAGAGTTCCTCTTCCATGGCGCAATATACATCCAGTTTGCAGGTTTTTAATTACACTGCCTTCATAAGAGCCCAAGCTGTCAGAGAATTTATAATTATCCAAATATTCCATCGACCTTGTTAAAAAATTATAGAGTCATGAAAACAGATGAAAATATGGATTATAGATAGAAATTTAATTCTGGCTGTCGAAAGCGATATAAATTATAATAAATAACAGTTATAAAGCGTAATATAAATAATTGTGAAGATTAAATACATTTTAAGTGGATAAATGGTAATATTTTTGTTTTTGCTGAAGCTACTTGAAATTGATATGTATAAATTTTAGCGAAATTTCAAAGCCTAAGTAGAAAATAAAGTGATTTCATTTTTAAGTATTTAAACAAAGAGTTTATTAATATAATTAAAATGCATAATTGGCTTTCAAAATACCAAATTTAATTTAAAAATGAACTACTTTATTATCTCCCTAGTCTTTGGCACTTCGTCAGATCACTTTTCAAGCTTCTTCAGTGAAAAACAAAAATCATCAGAATTGTCCACTTAAGAATTACTTTAATCATTTTCCTGAATAAACATCTCTGCTGACGATTTCTTAATCTTAACAATTATTTATATTATGCTTTTCTAATTGGAAATTCCAGCTATTTATAATTTTATATTGCTTTTTGGCAGCAAGAATTAAATTTTTATACTCATATTTTCATCTATTTTTATGCCTCTATAATTTTTTAATCAAGGTTATGGAATATTTGGATAATTATAAACTCTCTGACAGTTTAGGCTCTTATGAAGGCTCTGTAATTAAAAATCTGAAAACTGGAAGTATATTGCGCCATGGATGGGGAACTTTTAGCTATAAAAGTGGAGATGTTTACGAAGGAGATTGGAAAAATGATAAACAGGAACTGACTGGTACATTTCATTATGCGAATGGAGATGAATATGAAGGAGATTTTAATAAAGGTTCATATCATGGCTATGGAGTTTATAGATGGGCAGATGGAAGATGGTATAAAGGGGATTGAATAAATGGTAATAAGGAAGGAACTGGCATACATCATTGGGCGAATGGAAATGAATATGAAGGAGATTACAAAAATGATGTAAGAAATGGCCGTGGAATTATGAGATATGCAGATGGAAGTTGGCATAAAGGGGATTGAAAAAATGGTAAATCGAAAGGAAAAGGTACATTTCATTATGCGAATGGAGATGAATATGAAGGAGATTTTAAAAATAGTTCAAAAACTGGCTTTGGAATTATGAAATATGCGTTTGGAAGCTGGTATAAAGGGAATTGAAAGAATGATAAATATGAAGGAACTGGTTTATTTCATTCTGCTGATGGAGATGAATATGAAGGAGAATTTAAAAATGATGTAAGGCATGGCTGTGGAATTATGAGATTTGAAGATGGAAGTTGGTATAAAGGGGATTGAATAAATGACAAATGGGAAGGAACTGGTACGTTTCATTGGGCTGATGGATCTGAATATGAAGGAGATTTTAAAAATAATTTATATCATGGTTATGGAGTTTATAGATCTGCACATGGAACATGGTATAAAGGGGAGTGAAAATACGACAAAAAGGAAGGAACTGGTACATTTCATTGGGCGAATGGAGACGAATATGAAGGAGATTTTAAAAATGGTTTAAGCCATGGTTATGGAGTTATGAGATATGCAGATGGAAGTTGGTTTAAAGGGGATTGAAATAACGGCAAAAAGGATGGAACTGGTACATATCATTGAGCGAATGGAAATGAATATGAAGGAGATTTGAAAAATGATGAAAGGCATGGCCATGGAATTATGAGATCCGCAGATGGAGACTGATATAAAGGGGATTGAATAAATGACAAAATGGAAGGAACCGGTTTAGCTCATTCAGCGAATGGAAATGAATATGAAGGAGAATTTAAAACCGGTGCTAGGCATGGCTGTGGAGCTCTGAGATATGCAGATGGAGCAAGATTTGACGGAGAGTATGAAAATGATCAGAAAATTAAAGGAATATTTATAAATCAGCAAGGAAAATACAGAGCTGAACTCTGAAATTCCCAAGGATTAGTGAAATTTTCTAGCTTCTTTGCATAATATTTAGTTTATATAAGGTTGGTTACTTGCATAATGGCTTTCATAGAAAAGATATTCTTCTAATTAATTTATTTTAATTTTATTTTAACAAAGTTTTAGATATTGAAGCATTTATATGAGATCTTTGCATGTGTGGTTGAATTTATAAAATATATAACAAGTATTAGAAGCATTTTACTATTAAAGAGTGAAATATTGTGCAATGGAATAGGAACTTTTGGCTATAAAAGTGGAGGTGTTTACGAAGAAGATTGAAAAAATGGCAAAGCGGAAGGAATTGGTGCATATTGCTGAGCGAATGGAGATGAATATGAAGGAAATTTTAAAAATGGTTTACCCCATGGGTATGGAGTGTGCAGATATGCAGATGGAAGGTGATATAAAGGGGATTGAAATAATGGTAAAAGAGAAGGATCTGGTATATATCATTATGCTAATGGAGATGAATATGAAGGAAATTTTAAAAACGGTTTACCCCATGGATATGGAGTTAAAAGATATGCAGATGGAAATTGGTATAAAAGGGATTGAAAGCATGACACAAAGGAAGGAACTGGCATAGAGCTTTGTGCTAATGGAGATGAAAATAAAGGAGAATTTAAAAATGGCTTAGGTCATGGCTATGGAGTTTATAGATATGCAATAGGAGACTGGCATAAAGGAGATTGAATAAAAAATTGTTATCAGATACTTATCTTGATTAAAATTTTCCATACTTATTTTAAAAATTGAAATATTTTATTCAATTGCCAGTCAGGCATGGCTCACTAAAGACCTTGTTAATACAACAATTTAAATGTATTAATTAGAAGGCTAACTTTTCTATGAAAGATAATATGCAAAGCATATCAACCTTATATAAACTGAGTGCTATGTAAGAGAAGCTAGAGCTTTTCACAATCCCTTGGGAATCTCATAGCTCAGCTCTTGATTTTCCTTGCTGATTTATAAATATTCCTTTCAATTTAAGATTATTTTCAAACTCCCCCTCAAACCTTGTTCCATTAGCATATCTCAAAACTCCACATCCATGCATTACACCGCTTTTAAAATCTCCTTCATATTCATCTCCATTCACCCAATGAAATATACCAATTCCTTCCTTTTTGTCATTTTTCCAATTCCCTTTATATCAACTTCCATTTGCATATCTATAAACTCCATAACCATGGCCTAAACCGTTTTTAAAATCTCCTTCATATTCACTTCCACTCGGCCAATGAAATATACCAGTTCCTTCTTGTTCATCATTTTTTCAATTCCCTTTATACCATCTTCCATCTGCAAACCTCATAATTCCACTGCCATGCCTTACATCATTTTTAACATTTCCTTCATATTCGTCTCCATTCACATAATGAAATGTACCAGTTCCTTCCTTTTTGCCATAATTTCAATCCCCTTTATACCATCCTCCATCTGCACATCTATGAACTCCGTGACCATGGCCAAAACCATTTTTAAAATCTCCTTCATATTCTTCTCCATCAGCTCAATGTTCTATACCAGTTCCTTCCTTGTGTCCATTTTTTCAATCCCCTTTATATCAACTTCCATCTGCATATCTATAAATCCCATAACCATGATATGAATCATTTTTAAAATATCCTTCATATTCATTTCCATCAGCCCAATGCCATGTGCCAGTTCCTTCTCTAATGTTATTCTTAAAATCACCTTTATATCAACTTCCATCTACATATCTCTTAACTCCATACCCATGATATAAATCATTTTTAAAATCTCCTTCATATTCATTTCCATTAGCCGAATGATATGTGCCAGTTCCTTCACTTATGTTATTCTTAAAATCACCTTTATATCAACTTCCATCTGCATATCTATAAATTCCACAGCCATGTCTTAAATCATTTTTAAAATCTCCTTTATATTCAACTCCATTTCCCCAATAATATGTGCCAGTTCCTTCCTTTTTGTCATTATTTCAATCCCCTTCGTAAACATTTCCACTTTTATAGCTAAAAATTCCTCTTCCATGGCGCAATATACATCCTGCTAGGGGATTCTTAATTACACTGCCTTCATAAGAGCCCAGACTGTCAGAGAATTTATAATTTTCCACCCATTAAAAATTATAAAGTCACAAAAATAGATGAAAATATGAGATTATCTGATAGAAATTTAATTCTAGCTGTCAAAAGCAATATAAAATTATAATAAATTTCAGCTATAAAGACAAATAAAATATAAGAGCGAAGATTAAGAAATTGCCAGCCTAGATATTTATTCAGAAAAATAATAAATGCATTTTAAATAGATAATGCTAATAGTTTTTGTTTTTCACTGAAAAAGCTTGAAGTTATATGTCTAAATTTTAGCAAAGCTTCAAAGGCTAAGAAGAAAATAAAGTGACTTCATTTTTAAACATTCAAAACAAAAGAGTTTATCAATATAATTAAAATGCATAATTGTTTTGCAAATATCCGATTTATTTACAAGGTCTCACGAGCAAGCAGGATCTTATTAAAAAGAGATAAATATAATATAGCTTTAAATATCATTTTATAAAAAGAAAATAATTATTTATTGTAAGTAAACACTATCCAGATGGTTTAATAACATTGATATTTGATTTAATTTAACCTGTGAAAGCAAATTGATATAAAACTTATTGATATATTATATAAAAAATGCAAATACTGGATTCAAGAAGCCATAAATTTAAATATAACCTTTTATTTATTAATTTTCAATTTTTATACTTCAATAGTAAAATGCTTCTATAACTCAACCTAGCATGCTAAAATCCAATATAAATGCTTTCAATATCTAAAAACCTATTAAAACAACAATTTAAATTTAATCAATTAGAAGGTTAACTTTTCTATGAAAGCCACTATACAAAGCAGATCAACCTTATATAAGCTGAGTGTTTTGCAAGAGAAGCTAGAGCTTTTCACTAACCCTTGGGAATTTCATAGCTCAGCTCTTGATTTTCCTTGCTGATTTATAAATATTCCTTTAATTTTGTGACCATTTTGATATTCCCCCTCAAATATTGTTCCATTAGCATATCTAAACACTCCACAGCCATGAAATAAACCATTTTCAAAATCTCCTTCATATTCACTTCCATCAGCAAAATGTTTAGTACCAATTCCTTCCATTTTGTTATTTTTTCAATCCCCTTTATACCATCTTCCATTTGAATCTCTATGAACTCCATAGCCATTATATAAACCATTCTTAAAATCTCCTTCATATTCATCTCCATTAAAGTTGTGAAATATGCCGGTTCCTTCCATTTTGTTATTTTTTCAATCCCCTTTACACCATCTTCCATCAGCCCATCTGTAAACTCCATAGCCATGATATGAATTATTTTTAAATTCTCCTTCATATTCATCTCCATTAAAGTAATGATATATGCAAGTTCCTTTCATTTCGCCATTTTTTCAACCCCCTTTATACCAACTTCCATCTGCAAATCTCATAATTCCATAGCCATGCCTTAAATCATTTTTAAAATCTCCTTCATATTCACCTCCATTAGATCAATAAAGTGTACCAGTTCCTTCCCTTTTGTCATTTATTCAATTTCCTTTATATCATCTTCCATCTGTCCATCTATAAACTCCGTAGCCATTCCTTAAACCCTTTTTAAAATCTCCTTCATATTCACCTCCATTCACATAGTGATATGTACCAGTCCCTTCCTTTTTGTCATTTATTCAATCCCCTTTATACCATCTTCCATCTGCGCATCTCATAATTCCACGACCATGCCTTACACCATTGTTATAATCTCCTTCATATTCATCTCCATTCGCATAATGATATATGCCAGTCCCTTCCTTTTTGTCATTTATTCAATCTCCTTTGTAAATATCTCCGCTTTTATAGCTCAAAGTTCCTCTTCCATGGCGCAATATGCATCCAGTTTGAGTATTCCTAATTACACTGCCTTCATAAGAGCCTAAGCTGTCAGAGAATTTATAATTATCCAAATATTCCATTGGAAAATTATAGAATCACATAAATAGATGAAAATATGAGACTATCATATAGAAATTTAATTCTGGCTGTCAAAAGCAATATAAAATTATAAACAAATAGAATTTTAGTTATAAAGTCAAATAAAAATAATTGCGAAGATTAAGAAATTGGAAGATGTTTATTCAGAAAAATGATTAAATACATTTTAAGTGGATAAATGCTAATAGTTTTTGTTTTTCGCTGAACAGTTTGAAAAGTGATATGTATATATTTTAGCGAAGCTCAAAGGCTGAGAAAGAATAAAGCAACTTCATTTTTAAATAATTAAAACAAAGAATTTATTAATATAATTAAAGTGCATAATTGGCTTATAAAATATCCAATTTATTTACAAAGCTCTCATGGGCAAGTAGGACACTACTATAATAAATGCTTTTATATAATATTTTAATAATTATTTCAATTGAATTTCAGCTATTTTATGAAGATTGAATTTTCGGTTTTGAAAATTTAATATGAGAATATCAATAAATATAATTCATTGTAGAAGAAAATCAAAAATAAAATAAATTTAACTATTTTAATAATTTTTATGAAGAAATAAAAATCTAATATAGACTCCTAATAATAAAAGTGAATTCAAGAAGCCATAAATTCAAATATAATCATTTTATTTATTAATTCCGAATATTTCATATTTCAATGGTAAAATGCTGTTAATAATTATATAAATTATAAATTCGACTGAAATGCTTTCAATATATAAAGACCTTGTTAAAGCAACAATTTAAATTTACTTAATTATCAGGCTAACTTTTCTATGAAAGCTATTATGCAAAGCAGGTCAACCATATATAAGCTGAGTGTTTTGCAAGAGAAGCCAGAACTTTTCACTAATCTATAGGAATTTCATAGTTCAGCTCTTGATTTTCCTTGCTGATTTATAAATATTCCTTTAATTTTCTGACCATTATCATATTCTCCTTCAAATCTTGTTCCATCAGCATATCTTTCAACTCCGTAGCCATTCTTTGAACCATTTTTAAAATCTCCTTCATATTCATCCCCATTCGCTCAATGAAACGTACCTGTTCCTTCATATTCATCATTTTTGAAATTCCCTTTATACCAGCTTCCATCTGCATATCTTTCAACTCCATATCCATGATATAAACTATTTTTAAAACCTCCTTCATATTCATCTCCATCAGCCCAATGAAATAAACCAGTTCCTTCCTCTTTGTCATTTTTTCAATCCCCTTTATACCATCTTCCATCTGCATATTTATAAACTCCATAACCATTATATAAACCATTTTTAAAATCTCCTTCATATTCATCTCCATTCGCATAATATTCGATACCAATTCCTTCCTCTTTGTCATTTATTCAATCCCCTTTATACCAACTTCCATCTGCAAATCTGTAAACTCCATAACCATGGGATAAACCATTTTTAAAATCTCCTTCATATTCATCTCCATTCACCCAATGAAATAAACCAATTCCTTCCTCTTTGTCATTTATTCAATCCCCTTTATACCATCTTCCATCTGCTCATCTGTAAACTCCATGGCCATTATATGAACCATTTTTAAAATCTCCTTCATATTCATCTCCATTAACTCAATGAAATGTACCGGTTCCTTCCTTTTTGTCATTTATTCAATCCCCTTTATACCATCCTCCATCTGCTCATCTGTAAACTCCATGGCCATTTTTTAAACCATTTTTGAAATTTCCTTCATATTCATCTCCATTCGCATAATGAAATGTACCATTGCCTTCCTGTTTATCATTATTCCAATCTCCTTCGTAAACATCTCCACTTTTATAGCTAAAAGTTCCTCTTCCATGGCGCAATATACATCCTGTTTGGGGATTCCTAATTACACTGCCTTCATAAGAGCCTGCGCTGTCAGAGAATTTATAATTATCCAAATATTCCATTGAAAAATTATAGAATCACAAAAATAGATGAAAATATGAGACTAAGAAGAAAATGACGTGGCCCATTTTTAAATATTTAAACAAAGAATTTATTAATATAATTAAAGTGCATAATTGGCTAACAAAATATCCAATTTATTTGCAAAGCTCTCGTGAGCAAGCAGGATATTACTATAATAAATGTTTTTATATACTAATTTCAATAATTATTTTAATTGAATTTCAACTATTTTTATGAAGATTGATTATACAGTGGAAAATTAATATGAAAATATCAATAAATATAATTCATTATAGAAGAAAGTCAAAAATAAAATAAATTTAGCTCTTGTAATAATCTTTATGAAGAGAATAATAATTCTGAATATAGACTCCAAATAATAATAAAAATAAAGAATATAAGGACTAGATATATCAACAAAAGATTAATAAGAATCTTTATTATAATCTTTTAACTAAGAAATATACTTATAATCTTGCACTTTGCTTATGCAAGAAAATGTTTCAGTTTCCTCAACAACAGGTTTGCATATTCTTAAACTATCATCTGTTTCTGCGATAATCCTGCTCATTTTTAATCCTAATAACTATAATTTTTATTGTAAGTAAACTCATAAGTGAGTAGGAAATCGATATTCCTATTTAATATCAATTATTATTATATCAATAAACACTTTTCTATATAATAAATAAAACTATAAATTTAGATTAGTGAAGAATAATAAGAATATGATCAATTTATTTATTAATTGTTATATTTCATCTTCAATACTAGAATATTATCAATTGTTTTTATTTTTCATTGAAATAGCTTGACAAGTTGATATATATAAATTTCAGCGAAATTTCATAAGCTAATGAAAGATAAAAGAAAGAGCTTATCTGTAAAATTAAAAGTATATGGCCTACAAAATATACTCAATTGGCTTTTTATTCAAATTTATTTGCAAAGCTCTAATGAATGAGCAGAATATTAGCATAATAAATATTTATATTGATTTTTCAATGAAGAAAAAAATTAATATGAAAAAATAATATAATTTTTGGATATTTTTATAATGATAAATAATGACTTATTGTAAAGATTAGTTGGAAGACTAATAGCGCCAATATTTGGTTGAATCTAACTTCTGAAAGCAAATTTGATATACAATTTAATTGATTGATTTTGTAATAAATTTAATGATGCCATTTTATTACTAAAATCTAATATAAAACTTTCAATATATAAAGATATTGCCAAAACAACAATTTAAATTTATTAATTAGAAAGCTAACTTTTCTATGAAAGCCATTATGCAAAGCAGATCAACCTTATATAAACTAAGTGTTTTGCAAGAGAAGCAAGAACTTTTCACCAACCCATAGGAATCGCATAGCTCAGCTCTTGATTTTTCTTGCTAATTTATAAATATTCCTTTAATTTTCTGACCATTTTCATATTCCCCTCAAAGCTTGTTCCATTAGTGAATCTATAAATTCCACATCCATGCCTTACATTATTTTTAAACTCTCCTTCATATTCATCTCCATTCGTCCAATGATATATGCCAGTTCCTTCTATTTTGTCATTTTTTTAATCCCCTTCATATCATCTTCCACCTGCAAATCTCAAAACTCCACAGCCATGATATAAACCACTTTTAAAATCTCCTTCATATTCATCTCCATTCACTCAATGAAATATACCCGTTCTTTCCTTTTTTATCATTTTTTCAATTCCCTTTATATCAACTTTCCATTAGAATATCTGCAAACTCCATGGCAATGCATTATATCATTTTTAAAATCTCCTTCATACTCATCTCCTCTCACCCAATGAAAAGTGCCAGTTCCTTTTTTTTGCCATTTATTCAATCCCCTTCATACAATTCCATTTGCATATCTCATAATTTCATAGCCAAATCTTGCATCATTTTTGAAATTTCCTTCATACTCATCTCCATTGACCCAATAAAAAGTGCCATTTCCTTCCTGTTTATCATTTTTCCAATCCCCTTTATAAGCATCTCTACTTTTATAGCTAAAAGTTCCTCTTCCATGGCGCAATGTACATCCATTTTTAGGATTTTTAATTACACTGCCTTCATAAGACCTGCACTGTTTGAGAATTTATAACTATCCAAATATTCCATTAACCTTGATTAAATAATTATAGAGTTACGAAAATAGATGAAAGTATGGACTATAAGATAGAAATATAATTTTGACTGTCAAAAGCAATATAAAATTAAACAAATATAATTTCAATTCTAAATGAATAATTGCGAAGATTAAAAATTTGCCAGTAAAGAAACTCATTCAGAAAATGATTAAATAAATTTTTAAGTGCAAAAATGCTAATAATTTTTGTTTTGTTGAAACAGCTTAAAAGTGACGTGCATGAATTTTAGCGAAGTTTTAATGGCTAAGAAAAAAATGACGTGGCTTCATTTTTAAATACTCAAAACAAAGAGTTCACTAAAAACAATTAAAATTGAATAATGGCTTGCAAAATATCCAATTATTTATAAAAGTCCCACACAGAATTACTATAATGAATGTTTTTATACAAGAAAGTCAAAAATAAAAAAATTTAGCTATGCAATAATCTTTATGAAGAGAACATATATTTCTAAAGTATAATCCTAATAATAAAATGTAAATAATAAAAGAAGTAATTATAATCTATAAATTTAATATGAACTTTTTGGGTAAAAGCTTACAAATCCTCTATGATAATTAAAATTTGATTTATTTAATAAATCATTAAAAATATCCCATTTCCATTCATTTCATTATTTTTAAATATCCTTCATATTTACAGCAATTGCCTTTAAATAGCCCGAAAAGGGACCGAATTTAGTCTGATATCGGGCCCTTGAGGTAAAAACTCATATCTTCATTCGTCCAATGATATGTGCCATTTCCTTCCTTTTTGTCAATTTTTCAATCCCTTTTATACCAGCTTCCAGATACATATATTTCAACTCCATAGCCATGGGATAAACCATTTTTAAAATCTCCTTCATAGTCAGATCCATCCACCCAAATATATCTACCAGTTCCTTCCTTTTTGCCATTTATTCAATCTCTTTTATATCAGTCTCCGTCTGCAAATCTATAAACTCCATGGCCATCTCTTAAATCTCTTTTATAATCTCCTTCATATTCATCTCCATTCACCCAATGATATGTACCAGTTCCTTCCATTTTGCCATTATTAAAATCCCCTCTATACCAGTCTCCATCTGCATATCTATAAACTCTATAGTCATGCCTTACATCATTTTTAAAATCTCCTTGATATTTATTTCCATTCTCTCAATAAAATGTGCAAAATCCTTCCTTTTCGTCTTTTTTCAATTACCTTTATACCAACTTCCATCTGTACATCTTGCAACTCCATAACCATGCCTTATATCATTTTTAAAATCTCCTTCATACTCTTCTCTTCTCGCTCAACAATATGTATCAGTTTCTTCCTCTCCTTTATACATCTTCCATATACACATCTACAAGCTCCACAGTTTTCATAAGAACCTATGCTGTTTAAAAATTTATAATAACCTAATTTTCCATTGACCTTGACCTGAAAATTATAAATAAATAAAAATGGATGGAAATATCAGTGCCAATATATCGATTTTTAAATTCTGGCTGTCATATAATATAGAAATGTAAATAAACAGAATTTTAGTTATAAAGGCAAAATAAAAATAATTGCGATGATTAAGAAATTGTCAACCAAAATTTTTATTTAGTAGAAAGAAAGAGTCTCGAATTTCCATTCAGTTCAATTTTAAATAAATGACTATAAGAAAAGCTATTTTATTAACTCTTAAAAATTTGATAGTTCAGCTCTTGATTCGCCTTCCAAATTTATAAAGACTCCTTTCAATTTCTCGTTATTTTCAAACTCCCCCTCAAACCTTATTCCATCTGCATATCTTATAACTCCATAGCCATGGAATGAATCATTTTTAAAATCTCCTTCATATTCATCTCCATTCACCCAATGAAATATACCAGTTCCTTCCTTTTTGTCATCTTTTCAACCCCCTTTATACCACCTTCCATCAGCAAATTTGTAAACCCCATGGCCATTCCTCAAATTATTTTTAAAATCTCCTTCATATTCACTTCCACTCGCTCAATGATATGTACCGGTTCCTTCCTTTTTGTCATATTTTCAGTCTCCTTTATACCAGCTTCCATCTGCATGTCTCAAAACTCCATAGCCATGAGATTTACCATTTTTAAAATCGCCTTCATATTCACTTCCATTTGCCCAATGAAATACACCAGTTCCTTCCATTTTGTCATCCTTTCAATCCCCTTTATACAACCTTCCATCAGCAAATTTGTAAATTCCATGACCATTTTTTAAATCGTTTTTGAAATCTCCTTCATATTCATCTTCATTCAGCCGATGAAATGTACCTGTTCCTTCCTTTTTGCCATCCTTTCAATCCCCTTTGTACCATCTTCCATCTGCAAATCTCATAATTCCATGACCATTTATTATCCCATTTTTAAAATTTCCTTCGTATTCATCTCCATTCGGCCAATGAAATGTACCAGTTCCTTCCTTTTTGCCATCCTTTCAATCCCCTTTATACCATCTTTCATCTGTACATCTGAAAACTCCATAACCCTGCTTTATATTACTTTTAAAATCTCCTTCGTATTCATCTCCATTCAGCTGATGAAGTTTACCAGTTCCTTCCTTTTTATCATCCTTTCAATCACCTTCATACCATCTTCCATCTGCAAATCTCATAATTCCATGACCATTTTTTAAATCATTTTTAAAATCTCCTTCGTATTCATCTCCATTCGCCCAATGAAATGTACCTGTTCCTTCCTTTTTGCCATCCTTTCAATCCCCTTTGTACCATCTTCCATCTGCAAATCTCATAATTCCATGACCATTTATTATCCCATTTTTAAAATCTCCTTCGTATTCATCTCCATTCGGCCAATGAAATGTACCAGTTCCTTCCTTTTTGCCATCCTTTCAATCCCCTTCATACCAACTTCCATCTGCAAATCTCATAATTCCATGACCATTTTTTAAATCATTTTTAAAATCTCCTTCGTATTCATCTCCATTCGGCCAATGAAATGTTCCAGTTCCTTCCTTTTTGTCATTTATTCAATCCCCTTTATACCATCTTCCATCTGCTCATCTGTAAACTCCATAGCCATGATATAAATCATTTTTAAAGCATCCTTCGTATTCATCTCCATTCAGATAATGAAGTGTACCAGTTCCTTCCTTTTTGCCATCCTTTCAATCCCCTTTATACCATCTTCCATCTACAAATCTCATAATTCCATGACCATTTATTATCCCATTTTTAAAATCTCCTTCATATTCATCTCCATCCGCCTGATGAAGCTTACCTGTTCCTTCCTTTTTGTCATCCTTCCAATCCCCTTCATACCAACTTCCATCTGCAAATCTCATAATTCCATGACCATTTTTCAAATCATTTTTAAAATCTCCTTCATATTCATCTCCATTAACCCAATGAAATGTACCAGTTCCTTCAATTTTGTCATTGTTTCAATTACCCTTATAACACCTCCCATCTGCAAATTTCATAATTCCATGGCCATTTTTTAAATCATTTTTGAAATCTCCTTCATATTCATCTCCATTCACCCAATGAAATGTACCAGTTCCTTCCTTTTTGTTATTTATTCAATTACCCTTATACCACCTCCCATCTGCAAATTTCATAATTCCATGGCCATTTTTTAAATCATTTTTGAAATCTCCTTCATATTCATCTCCATTCACTCAATGAAATGTTCCAGTTCCTTCCTTTTTGCCATTTATTCAATCCCCTTTATACCATCTTCCATCTGCTCATCTGTAAACTCCATAACCATGATATGAACCATTTTTATAATCTCCTTCATATTCATCTCTATTCATGCAATGAAATGTTCCAGTTCCTTCCTGTTTGCCATTTATTCAGTCCCCTTTATACCACCTTCCGTCTGCTCATCTGTAAACTCCATGGCCATGCATTACATCATTTTTGAAATCTCCTTCATATTCATCTCCATCAGCCCAATGAAATGTTCCAATTCCTTCCTTTTTGTCATTTATTCAATCCCCTTTATACCATCTTCCATCTGCTCATCTGTAAGCTCCATGACCATCTTTTAAAGCATTTTTGAAGTCCCCTTCATATTCATTTCCATTCAGATAATGAAATGTACCATTTCCTTCATATTTATCATTCTTTCAATCCCCTTTATACCACCTTCCATCTGCAAATTTAATAATTCCATGGCCATTTTTTAAATCATTTTTAAAATCTCCTTCATATTCATCTCCATTCACCCAATGAAATGTTCCAGTTCCTTCCTCTTTGTCATTTATTCAGTCCCCTTTATACCATCTTCCATCTGCTCATCTGTAAACTCCATAGCCATGATATGAACCATTTTTAAAATCTCCTTCATATTCATCTCCATTAACCCAATGAAATGTACCAATTCCTTCCTTTTTGTCATTTATTCAATCCCCTTTATACCATTTTCCATCTGCTCATCTGTAAACTCCATGGCCATTTTTTAAATCATTTTTGAAATCTCCTTCATATTCATCTCCATTCACTCAATGATATGTTCCAGCTCCTTCTATTTTGTCATCCTTTCAATCCCCTTTGTAAACATCTCCACTATTATAGTTAAAAATTCCTCTTCCATGGCGCAATATGCATCCAGTTTTCAGATTTTTAATTGCACTGCCTTCATAAGAGCCATAGATATTTGAGGACTTATAATTACCCAAATATTCCATTGACAATAGTTTAAAAATTATAGAAGAATAAATAGGGATGGAAATATCATGTAAAATGTTAACTCTGGCTGTCAACAGCAATATAAACTTATAAATAAACAGAATTTCAGTTATAAAGAATCAGTAAAAAAATAACGAAGATTAAGAAATTGCTAACAAGATATTTATTCAGAAAATTGGCTAAAGAAATTATAAGAGGATAAATGCTAATAGTCTTTGCTTCTTACATATAATAAAATTTAAATAATTAAAGTAATCTTTATAAAACAATAAAAAGTTCAAGTATTAATTGAAATCTATAAAATATTAATATGAACGTTTTATGCTAAAATATTTTACTAAGAAATTAATTAAGAAATATACTGATCAGCCTGCTCTCTTTAAATCTGTGCACTTTACTAGCCATGGAAGAAAAGTTTTCCAACTTCCCAACATCAGCTCTATACATCTTATCCCTTCCATTTGTTTCAGCAATAATTCTATTGGTCTCAACAGCTGTATTACATATCTAAATGTCGTCTGTGATCCTATATACCCAAAATGTACAAAAGCTTCCTCTTCCATTGACAATTCTTCGGCTCTTGCGGTAATCGCAATAATTTCCACAATTTCAGCTAATGAATTAGGCATAGTCCTAATTATCAACAATCTATCCAACAAGTCTTGTGGAATCCCATGAGATTGCCTGTACTTCTATTCTTCTAATAGTCGTAATTTGGCTATTTGTCGCTACAATCACAATAGGAGACAACTTTGATTCCATTGATCTATCTAAATATGTAAAAACTCAATATCAAGCATATGAACTTCATCAATAAATAACACCCCAGTCACCAATTTTGCTATCTATTAACAACCTTATCATTTCTGCCCTCAGCTTTTCAGTAATTCCTGTCTTTTTTAGCTGAAAAAGTCTTTTCCATCTGAGTTTCGAATTATTCGTATTTAGGTCATGCAAAGTGACTTTTGAATATGTTTTATAATGAGGAAATAATTACTTATTTTAAGTAAATATTATTCTGATGGTCTAATAGTGTTAATTTTTGATTTAATTTAATCTCTGAAAGCAAATTTTATATGAAGCTAAATTGATATATTATATGAAAAATGTAAAAATGGCACTCCAGACGCAATAAATTAAATATGCCTTTTTATTTATCAATTTCCAATATTTCAGCCTTCAAAAGTAAAATGCTTCTAACACTTAATATATAATTTACTAACTTAATCTAAAATATTAAAATCTATATATCATTCTTTCAATATCTAAAGTCCTTTGTTAATAAAAATAAGCTAAATTTAATTAAGTAGAGCTCATCTTTTCTATGAAAGATTAGGGTCCCTCTGCAATAAGATCAACATCATATAAACTAAGTTTTTTGTCAGAGAAGTCAGAAATTATAACGAACCCTTGAGAATCTCATATTTCAGCTCTTGACTTTCCTTCCTTGTTTGTAAATATTCCTTTCAATTTCTGGTTATTTTTAAACTCCCCCTCAAATCTTGTTCCATCTACATATCTATAAACTCCATGGCCATGCATTACATCATTTTTAAAATCTCCTTCATATTCATCTCCATTAGCCCAATGAAATAAACCAGTTCCTTCCTGTATGCCATTATTATATTCCCCTTTATATCATCTTCCATCTGCAAATCTGTAAACTCCATAACCATGATATAAACCATTTTTAAAATCTCCTTCATATTCATCTCCATCAGCCCAATGATCTGTACCAGTTCCTTCCTTTTTGCCATCCTTTAGATCCCCTTTATACCAACATCCATCTGCTAATCTCATAATTCCATAGCCATGCATTACATCATTTTTATAATTTCCTTCATATTCATCTCCATTTGCACAATGATATATACCAGATCCTTCTTTTTTGCCATTTATTCAATCCCCTTTATATCACTCTCCATCTGTATATTGATAAACTCCATAGCCATGATGTGAATCATTTTTAAAATCTCCTTCATATTCATCTCCATCCGCATAATGCTCGCTACCAGTTCCTTCTTTTTTGCCATTTATTCAATCCCCTTTATATCTATCTCCATCTGCTAATCTCAAAACTCCATAGCCATGCATTTCATCATTTTTAAAATCTCCTTCATATTCAGCTCCATCTGCATATTTCATAATTCCACATCCATCTCTTAAACCATTTTTAAAATCTCCTTCATATTCATCTCCATTCGCATAATGATCTGTACCAGTTCCATCCTTTTTTTCATTATTTCAATCCCCTTTATATCATCTTCCATCTGTAAATCTCATAATTCCATGGCCATGCCTTTTCTCATTTTTAAAATCTCCTTCATATTCATCTCCATTTGCATAATGATATGTGCCAGATCCTTCAATTTTGTCATCCTTTCAATCCCCTTTATACCACTCTCCATCTGCAAATTTCATAATTCCACATCCATCTCTTAAACCATTTTTAAAATCTCCTTCATATTCATCTCCATTTGGTCAATTCTCTGTACCAGTTCCTTCCCTGTTACCATTTATTCAATCCCCTTTATACCAACTTCCATCTGCATATCTCATAATTCCATAGCCATGCATTACATCATTTTTAAAATCTCCTTCATATTTATTTCCACTTGCCAAATGAAGCTTACCAGTTCCTTCCTGTTTGCCATTTTTTCAATCCCCTTTATACCAACTTCCATCTGCATTTCTGTAAACTCCATGACCATTCGGTAAATCATTTTTAAAATCTCCTTCATATTCATCTCCATCAGCCCAATGATTTATGCCAGTTCCTTCCATTTTATCATTTATTCAATCTCCTTCGTAAACATCTCCACTTTTATAACTAAAAGTTCCTTTTCCATGGCGCAATATGCACTCAGTTTGCAGATTTTTAATTGCACTGCCTTCATAAGAACCTTCGCTATTTGAGAATTTATAATTATCCAAATATTCCATTGGCCTTGCTCAAAAAATTATAGAGTTGCAAAAATGGATCAAAAATTGAGACCATCATATAAAAATTTAATTCTGGATGTCAAAATCAATATAAATTATAAACAAATAGAATATAAATAATTACGAAGATTAATCAGATGTTTTTCAGAAAAATGATCAAATAAATTTTAAGTGGATAAAATCCAATAATTTTGGTTTTTATTGAAATAACTTGAAAAGTTATAGATAAAATTATAGCGAAATTTTCAAAAGCTAATAAGAAAATAAAGTGGCTTCATGCTTATAATTTAATAGAAAGAAATTATTAATTTAATCCAAATACCTAATTATCTTGCAAAATATGCTACATTGAGTAAAGAATAGAAGTATTAACGCAAACCTATCAAATATTCATATAAGATTTTTATTCTAAAGCTTTTCTAAGAAATTAAATTTAAGAAATATATTGATCAGCCTGCTCTCTCAAAATCTGTGCACTTTGTTTGCCATTGAAGAATTTCCAGCTTCCTCAACATCAGCTCTACATATCTTATCCCTCCCTTTAGTTTCAGCAATAACTCTACTCGGTGTCAACAGCTGTATTACATATCTCAACGTCGTTTGTGATCCTATATACCCAAAATGTGCAAGAGCTTCTTTTCCATCGACAACCCTTCTGCACTTGCCCTAATCGCAATAATTTCAACGATTTCAGCTAATGAATAAGACATAATTCTAATTATCAGCAATCTATCCAATAAATATTGTGGAATCCCATGAGGTGCCTGTATTTCAGTTCCTCTGATAGTGGTAATTTTTCTATTTGTTGTTACAATCACTAGAGGAGACAACGGTGATTCCAAAGCTCTATTTAAATATGTAAAAACTCAATATCAAGCATATGGACTTCATCAATAAATAACACCCCAGGCATCAGTTCTGCGATTCCTTAATCAATATATCTATTAACCACCTTATTTATTTCTGCTCTCAATTTTTCAGCAATTTCTGTCTTTTTTGGCTTCATAATTTGTCCCATCATAGACAAAAAATCTTTTTCACCTTGAGGCTTGGCATTTGTCAGGAAATGCTTCATAATTTTCAGGAATCGGATAATCGAAATATGATAAGTATTATTTGGAGCTTGTAACCCACTATTATCATAATTTCTATACCAAACTTCGCCTGGCCCAGGGTTTTTTCTATAATTTCTATATCATATCCTTGAGTTTTCAGAGTTTTTGCTGCAATTAATTGCATTATTTCACGCTTTAATGGTAAAATGCTTCTAATACTTGATATATAATTTATAAATTCAACAATCATATAAAAATCTAATATAAATGCTTTCAATATCTAAGGACCTTATTAAAATAATAATTTAAATTTAATTAATTAGATGAATATCTTTTCTATAAAAGCCACAATGCAAAACAGATCAACCTTACATAAACTGAATGTTATGCAAAGAAGCCAGAAAATTTCACTAACCAATTGGAATTTCATAGTTCAGCTCTGTATTTTCCTTGCTGGTTTATAAGGATTCCTTTAATTTTCTGATCATTTTTATACTCCCCCTCTAATCTTGTTCCATCTGCATATCTCAAAACTCCACAGCCATGCTTTAAACCATTTTTAAGCTCTCCTTCATATTCATCTCCATTTGCAAAATGAAATATGCCAGTTCCTTCCTTTTTGTCATTTATTCAATCCCCTTTATATCAATTTCCATTAGCATATCTATACACTCCATTGCCGTGCGCCATATTATTTTTAAAATCCCCTTCATATTCACTTCCACTAGGCCAATGATATGCACCAATTCCTTCCATTTCATCGTTCTTTCAATCTCCTTCATACCATCTTCCATCTGCATATCTCATCATTCCATAACCATGATATAAACCATTTTTTAAATCTCCTTCATATTCATCTCCATTGGCATAATGATATATGCCAAATCCTTCCTTTTTGTCATATTTTCACTCCCCTTTATATCAATCTCCATCTGCATATCTTTTAACTCCATAGCCGTGTATTAAACCATTTTTAAAATCTCCTTCATATTCATCTCCATCAGCCCAATGATATGTGCCAGGTCCTTCCGCTTTGCCATTATTTCAATTGCCTTTATACCAACTTCCATCTACTCATCTTTTAACTCCATACCCATGGGGTAAACCATTTTTAAAATTTCCTTCATGTTCATCTCCATTCGCTCAATGATATGCACCAATTCCTTCCGCTTTGTCATTTTTTCAATCTTCTTCGTAAACACCACTTTTGCAGCTAAAAGTTCCTCTTTCATCGCACAATATACATCCAGTTTGTAGATTTTTAATTGCACTGCCTTCATGAGAGCCTGCGCTGTGAGAGAATTTAAAATTATCCAAATATTTCATTTAATAATTATAGAGTCATAAAAATAGATGAAAATATGAGAATATCATATAAAAATTTAATTTGAGCTGCCAAAAGCAATATAAAATTATAAATAAAATAGAATTTCAGCTCTAAAGACTCAATATAAATAATTGCGAAGATTAAGCCTATATATTTATTAAGAAAAATGATTAAAGAAATTTTAAGTTTGACAATGCTAATAGTATATGTTTTTCACTGAACAGCTTGAAAATGATTTAATTTAGGCGAAGTTTCAAAGGCTGAGAAGAAAATAAAGTGGCTTCATGTTTAATCATTAAAAGGAAAATTTTAATAAATAATTAAATGCTTGTAAAATATACAATTTCTTTGTAAAGAACCCACGAAAAAGTAGAATGTTACTATAATAATTTTTTTATATAATATTTCACACTTTAATAGTAAAATGCTTCTAATACTTGTCATACATTTTATAAATTCAACCACACATGCAAAGATCTCATATAAATGCTTCCATTTCTAAAAACCTTATTAAAATAACAATTAAAATTAATTAATTAGAAGAATATCTTTTCTATAAAAGCCACTATGTAAGCAGATTACCTTATATATTTTGCTCCTATTTAAAAGGTTGGAGTGAATGTTATGCAAAGAAGCTAGAAAATTTCACTAACCTATTGGAATTTCAGAGTTCAGCTCTGTATTTTCCTTGCTGATTTATAAATATTCCTTTAATTTTCTGATCATTTTCATACTCTCCGTCAAATCTTGTTCCATTAGCATATCCCAAAATTCCACAGCCATGTATTACATCATTTTTAAAATCTCCTTCATATTCATCTCCATTCGCTCAATGATATATACCAATTCCTTCCTTTTTGTCATTTATTCAATTCCCTTTATACCTGCTTCCATCTGCAAATCTCATAATTCCATAGCCATGACATAAACCATTTTTAAAATCTCCTTCATATTCATTTCCATTCGCTCAATGATATGTGCCTTTTCCTTCCTTTTTGCCATTTATTCAATCCCCTTTATACCATCTTCCATCTGCAAATCTATAAACTCCATAACCATGCCTTAAATCATTTTTAAAATTTCCTTCGTATTCATCTCCATTCACCCAATGAAATGTACCAGTTCCTTCCTTGTTGTCATTTATTCAATCCCCTTTATACCATCTTCCATCTGCAGATCTATAAACTCCAAAGCCATGGGATAAGCCATTTTTATAATCTCCTTCATATTCATCTCCATTTGCGTAATGATATATACCAGATCCTTCCCTTTTGCCATTATTTCAATCCCCTTTATACCAACTTCCATCTGCTCATCTATAAACTCCATAACCATTTTTTAAACCATCTTTAAAATCTCCTTCATATTCATCTCCATCAGCTCAATGTTCTGCACCATTTCCTTCCATTATGTCATTTTTTCAATCCCCTTTATACCACCTTCCATCTGTTAATCTATAAACTCCATGGCCATTTTTTAAACCATTTTTAAAATTTCCTTCATATTCATCTCCATTCGCTCAATGATATATGCCAGTTCCTTCATATTTATCATTCTTTCAATTCCCTTTATACCAGCTTCCAGACGCATATTTCATAATTCCACGGCCATTTTTTGAACTATTTTTCTGATCTCCTTCATATTCATCTCCATTCGCATAATGAAATATACCTTTTCCTTTCGCTTTGCCATTTTTTCAATCCCCTTTATACCACCTTCCATCTACTCATCTTTTAACTCCATAGCCAAATTTTACATCATTTTTGAAATCTCCTTCATATTCATTTCCATTCGCCCAATGAAATATACCAGTTCCTTCCTTTTTGTCATTATTTCAATCCCCTTTATACCATTTTCCATCTGCCCATCTATAAACTCCATAGCCATGATATGAATCTTTTTTAAAATTTCCTTCATATTCATCTCCATTCGCATAATGAAATGTGCCATTTCCTTCCTGTTTATCATTATTCCAATCTCCTTCATAAACATCTCCACTTTTATAGCTAAAAGTTCCTCATCCATGGCGCAATATACTTCCAGTTTTCAGATTTTTAATTACACAGCCTTCATAAGAGCCTAAACTGTCAGAGAGTTTATAATTATCCAAATACTCCATTGACCTTGATTAAAAAATTATAGAGGCATAAAAATAGATGAAAATATGAGGATAAAAATTTAATTCTTGCTGCCAAAAAGCAATATAAAATTATAAATAGCAGGAATTTCCAATTAGAAAAGCATAATATAAATAATTGTGAAGATTAAGAAATTGTCAGCATAGATGTTTATTCAGAAAAATGATTAAAGAAAATCTTAAGTGGGCAATTGCTGATAGTTTTGTTTTCCACTGAAGAAGCTTGAAAAGTGATCTGGCGAAGTGCCAAAGGCTAGGAAAAAATCTAGTAGTTCATTTTTAAATAATTAAAGAGAAAGAGTTTATTTATAAAATTAAAATGCATAAATGGCTTGCAAGATATCCAAATATTTGCAATGCGTTTTAGAAGCAATAATTTAAATAACCATTTTATTTATTAATTGCAATTTTTCATAAATACTTCTAAATACTTGATACATAATTTATAAATCCAAAAACCATGCAAAAATCTAATATAAATGCTTTCAATATCTAAAATTATGCTAAAATAACAATTTAAATAATTAGAAGAATATCTTTTTCTATAAAATTCATTATGCAAAGCAGATTAACCTTACTGAATTTTATGTAAAATAGCTAGAAAATTTCACTAACCCTTGGGAATTTCAGATTTCAGCTCTGTATTTTCCTTGCTGATTTATAAATATTCCTTTAATTTTCTGATTATTTTCATACTCCCCTTCAAATCTTGTTCCATCAGCATATCTCAAAACTCCACAGCCATGATATAAACCATTTTTAAAATCTCCTTCATATTCATCTCCATTCGTCCAATGATATGTACCATTTCCTTCCATTTTGCCATTCATTCAATCCCCTTTATACCAATTTCCGTTTGCAAATCTCATAATGCCACTGCCATTTCTAACTCCATTATTAAAATCTCCTTCATATTCATCTCCATTCAGATAATGATATGTACCAGTTCCTTCGTTTTCGTTATTCTTTCAACCCCCTTTATACCAGTTTCCATTTGCATATTTCATAATTCCACATCCATGTATTACATCAGTTTTAAAATCTCCTTCATATTCATTTCCATTTGCCAAATGAAGCTTACCAGTTCCTTCCATTTCACCATTATTAAATTCCCCTTTATACCAGCCTCCATTTGCATATCTCAAAACTCCACGCCCGTGGGGTAAACCATTTTTAAAATCTCCTTCATATTCATCTCCATCCGCACAATGAAATAAACCAATTCCTTCATATTCATCATTCTTTCAATCCCCTTTATACCAGTTTCCATTTGCATATTTCATAATTCCACATCCATGTATTACATCAGTTTTAAAATCTCCTTCATATTCATCTCCATTCACCCAATGAAATAAGCCAGTTCCTTCCTTTTTATCATTTATTCAGTCCCCTTTATATCGTCTTCCATCTGCATATCTCAAAACTCCACGCCCATGGGGTAAACCATTTTTAAAATCTCCTTCATATTCATCTCCATCAGTTCAATGTTCTGTACCAGTTCCTTCTTCTTTGCCATTTAGTCAATCCCCTTTATACCAATTTCCATTTGCATTTCTCAAAACTCCATAGCCATGATATAAACCATTTTTAAAATCTCCTTCATATTCATCTCCATTTGCTCAATGATATGTACCAGATCCTTCTCTTTTGCCATCATTTCAATCCCCTTTATATCAACTTCCATCTTCATATCTACACTCTCCATACCCATGGGGTAAACCATTTTTAAAATCTCCTTCATATCCATCTCCATTTGCTCAACAAAATGCACGAGTTCCTTCCACTTTGTCATTTTTTCAAACTTCTTCGTAAGCACCTCCACCTTTACAGCTCAAAGTTCCTCTTCCATTGGGCAATATGCACCCAGTTTGCAGATTTTTAATTACACTGCCTTCATGAGAGCCTGTGCTGTCAGAGAATTTAAAATTATCCAAATATTTCATTGAATAATTATAGAGTCGCAAAAGTAGATGAAAATATGAGACTATCATATAAAAAATTAATTTGGGCTGTCAAAAGCAATATAAAATTATAAAGAAAATAGAATTTTAGCTCTAAAAGCACAATATAAATAATTACGAAGATTAAGAAAATATGAGCCGAGATATTTATTCAAAAAAATACATTTTAAGTTGGCAAATGTAAATAGTTTTTATTTTCACTGTAAAAGCCTGAAAATAATTTAATTCAGGCGGAGTTTCAAAGACTGAGAAGAAAATAAAGTGGCTTCATGTTTAATCATTAAAAGGAACAATTTTAATAAAATAATTAAATGCATAATTTGCTTGTAAAATATTCAATTTCTTTGTAAATGACTGACGAAAAAGCAGAATATTACTATAATACATTTTTATATAATATTTCATCCTTCAATGGTTAAATGCTCTAATACTTGATATATAATTGATAAAATCAACTTATCATGCTAAAATTTAATATAAATGTTTTCAATTTTCAAAATGCCTTGTTAAAATAACAATTTAAATTTAATATATTAAAAGACCAGCTTTTCTATGAAAGCCACAATGCAAAGCAGATCAACCATATATAAACTGAGTGTTTTGCAAGAGAAGCTAGAACTTTTCACTAACCTATTCGAATTTCATAGTTCAGCTCTTGATTTTCCTTGCTGATTTATAAATATTCCTTTAATTTTCTGACCATTTTCATATTCCCTCTCAAATCTTGTTCCATCAGCATATCTCAAATTCCGTAGCCATTCCTTAAATCATTTTAAAAATGATTAAATACATTTTTAAGTAGATAAATGCGAAAATATTAATCAATTATTCAGCAGGCAAGCATACAAAAATCGAATATAAATGCTTTCAATATTTAAAACCTTATTAAAATAATAATTTAAATTTAATTAATGAGATGAATATTTTTTCTATGAAAGCAACAATGCACAACAGATCAAGCTTATATAATTGAATGTTACACAAAGAAGCTGGAAAATTTCACTAACCAATTGGAATTTCATAATTCAGCTCTGTATTTTCCTTGCTGGTTTATAAACATTCCTTTAATTTTCTGATTATTTTCATACTCTCCCACAAATCTTGTTCCATCTGCATATCTCATAGTTCCACAGCCATGATATAAACCTTTTTTAAACTCTCCTTCATATTCATCTCCATTTGCATAATGAAATATGCCAGTTCCTTCCTTTTTGTCATTTATTCAATCCCCTTTATATCAACTTCCATCAGCATATCTATAAACTCCATAACCATGGCCTAAACCATTTTTAAAATCCCCTTCATATTCACTTCCACTAGGCCAATGAAATATACCAGTTCCTTCCGATTTGTTATCCTTTCAATCCCCTTTATACCATCTTCCATCTGCGGATCTCATAATTCCATAGCCATGCATTACACCATTTTTAAAATCTCCTTCATACTCATCTCCATTCGCTCAATGTTCTGTACCAGTTCCTTCCTTTTTGTCATTTATTCAATCCCCTTTATATCACCTTCCATCTGCATATCTACACTCTCCATACCCATGAGATAAACCATTTTTAAATTCTCCTTCATATTCTTCACCATCAGCTCAATGTTCTGTACCAGTTCCTTCCTTTTCGTCATATTTTCAATCCCCTTTATACGAGCTTCCATCTGCTCATCTTTCAACTCCATAACCATGGGGTAAACCATTTTTAAATTCTCCTTCATATTCATTTCCATTCACCCAATGAAATATACCAGAACCTTCCCTTTTGCCATTATTTCAATTCCCTTTATATCACCTTCCATCTGCATATCTACACTCTCCATACCCATGAGGTAAACCATTTTTAAAATTTCCTTCATATTCATTTCCATTCGCTCAACAATATTCACCAATTCCTTCCGCTTTTTCATTTTTTCAATCTTCTTCATAAATACCTCCACTTTTGCAGCTAAAAGTTCCTCTTCCATTGCACAATATACATCCAGTTTGTAGATTTTTAATGACGCTACCTTCATGAGAGCCTGCGCTGTCAGAGAATTTAAAATTCACCAAATATTTCATTGAATAATTATAGAGTCATAAAAATAGATGAAAATATGAGAATATCATATAAAAATTAATTTGGGCTGTCAAAAGCAATAAAAAATCATGAATAAATTAGAATTTCAGCTCTGAAGGTACAATATAAATAATTGCGAAGATTAAGAAAATATAAGCCTAGATATTTATTAAGAAAAATGATTAAATGCATTTTAAGTTGACAAATGCTAATAGTTTTTGTTCTTCACTGAAACAGCTTGAAAATGATTTAAATTTAGGCAGAGTTTCAAAGGCTGAGAAGAAAATAAAGTGGCTTCATGTTTAATCATTAAAAGGAAAATTTTAATAAAATAATTAAATGCTTGCAAAATATACAATTTCTTTGTAAAGGACTCACGAAAAAGCAGAATATTACTATAATAAATTTTTTATATAATATTTCACACTTTAATAGTAAAATGCTTCCAATACTTGTTATGTATTTTATAAATTCAATCACACATGTAAAGATCTCATACAAATGCTTCAATATCTAAAAACTTTATTAAAATACAATTAAAATTAATTAATGAGAAGAATATCTTTTCTATGAAAGCCACTATGCAAGCAGATTACCTTATATAAACTGAATGTTATGCAAAGAAGCTAGAAAATTTCACTAGCCTATTGGAATTTCAGAGTTCAGCTCTGTATTTTCCTTGCTGATTTATAAATATTCCTTTAATTTTCTGATCATTTTCATACTCTCCGTCAAATCTTGTTCCATTAGCATATTTCATAATTCCATAGCCATGGCCTAAATCATTTTTATGTTCTCCTTCATATTCATCTCCATTCGTCCAATGATATGTACCATTTCCTTCCATTTTGCCATTTATTCAATCCCCTTTATACCAACTTCCGTCTGCAAATCTACACACTCCATATCCATGGGATAATCCATTTTTAAAATCTCCTTCATATTCAGCTCCATTCCGATAATGATATGTACCAGTTCCTTCATTTTTGTTATTTTTTCAATCCCCTTTATATCAACTTCCATTTACATATCTCATAATTCCATAGCCATGCCTTACATCATTTTTATAATCTCCTTCATATTCATCTCCTTTTATAAAATGATATATGCCAGTTCCTTCTTTTTTGTCATTTATTCAATTCCCTTTATATCAAGTTCCATTAGCATATCTACAAACCCCATAACCATTCCTTCAATCATTTTTAAAATCTCCTTCAAATTCATTTCCATTCGCCCAATGATATATGCCAGTTCCTTCCTTTTTACCATTTATTCAATCCCCTTTATACCATCTTCCATCTGCAGATCTATAAACTCCATGGCCATGCCTTACATCATTTATAAAATCTCCTTCATATTCATCTCCATTCGCATAATGAAATGTAGCTTTTCCTTTCGCTTTGCCATTTTTTCAATCCCCTTTATACCAACTTCCATCTGCTAATCTCATAATTCCACGACCATTTCTTACACCATTTTTGAAGTCTCCTTCATGTTCATTTCCATTCGCTCAATGATATATGCCAGCTCCTTCCTGTTTGCCATTTATTCAATCCCCTTTATACCATCTTCCATCTGCCCATCTATAAACTCCATAGCCATGATATGAACCTTTTTTAAAATCTCCTTCATATTCATCTCCATTCGCATAATGAAATGTACCAGTTCCTTCCTGCTTATCATTATTCCAATCCCCTTCATAAACATCTCCACTTTTATAGCTAAAAGTTCCTCATCCATGGCGCAATATACTTCCAGTTTGCAGATTTTTAATTACACTGCCTTCATAAGAGCCTAAACTGTCAAAGAGCTTACAATTATCCAAATATTCCATTAAAAATTATAGAGGCATAAAAATAGATGAAAATATGAGTATAAAAATTTAATTCTTGCTGCCAAAAAGCAATATAAAATTATAAATAGCTAGAATTTCAAATAATAAAATCACAATATAAATAATTGTGAAGATTGAGAAATTGTCAGCATAGATGTTTATTCAGAAAAATGATTAAAATAATTTTAAAGAGGACACTGCTGATAGATTTTGTTTTTCACTGAAGAAGCTTAAAAGTGATTCAGCGAAGTGCCAAAGGCTAGGAAGATAATATAGTAGTTCATTTTTAAATAATTAAATAGAAAGAGTTTATTTATGAAATTAAAATGTATAAATGGCTTGCAAGATAATTCAAATAATTCAAATATTTACAATTCTTTTTAGGAGCAATAATTTAAATAACCATTTTATTTATTAATTACAATTTTTCACAAATGTTCTATAACTTGATATAATTTATAAATTCAACAACCATGCAAAAATCTAATGTAAATGCTTTCAATATCTAAAGACTTGCTAAAATAACAATTTAATTAATTAGAAGAATATCTTTTGTATGAAATTCACTATGCAAAGCAGATTAGCCTTATATAAACTGAATGTTATGCAAAGAAGCGAGAAAATTTTACTAAACCTTGGGAATTTCAGATTTCAGCTCTGTATTTTCCATGTTGATTTATAAATATTCCTTTAATTTTCTGATCATTTTCAAACTCTCCGTCAAATCTTGTTCCATTAGCATATCTCATAATTCCACAGCCATTGCCTAAATCATTTTTATGTTCTCCTTCATATTCATCTCCATTCGCATAATGATATGTACCATTTCCTTCCATTTTGCCATTTATTCAATCCCCTTTATACCAACTTCCGTCTGCCCATCTATAAACTCCATAGCCATGTTTTAAATTATTTTTAAAATCTCCTTCATATTCAGACCCACTCGGCCAATGATATGTGCCTGCTCCTTCCATTTTGTCATTACAAAAATCCCCTTTATATCAAAATCCAGATCCATATCTCAAAATTCCATAACCATGATATAAACCATTTTTAAACTCTCCTTCATATTCATCTCCATTAAAGTAATGAGACTTACCAGTTCCTTCCTTTTTATCATTTTTTCAATCCCCTTTATATCAACTTCCATCTGCACATCTATAAACTCCATAACCATTCCTTACACCATTTTTAAAATCTCCTTCGTATTCATC
This sequence comes from Blepharisma undulans, assembly GCA_949751825.1. Classification (NCBI taxonomy): domain Eukaryota; phylum Ciliophora; class Heterotrichea; order Heterotrichida; family Blepharismidae; genus Blepharisma; species Blepharisma undulans. The sequence goes on from CATKHM010000169.1 coordinate 29,808, forward strand.
TCCGTTCGCTCAATGATATATAGCAGTTCCTTCCTTTTGACCATTCTTTCAATCCCCTTTATACCATCTTCCATCTGCATATCTATAAACTCCATAGCCATGTATTACATCATTTTTAAAATCTCCTTCATATTCATTTCCGTTCGGCCAATGAAACGTGCCAGTACCTTCCGTTTTGCCATTTATTCAATCCCCTTTATACCATCTTCCATCTGCAAATCAATAATTTCCATAGCCATGCTTTTTATCATTTTTAAAATCTCCTTCATATTCGTTCCCATCAGCCCAATGATATGTGCCAGTTCCTTCTTTACTGTCATTTTTTCAATCCCCTTTATATCAACTTCCATCTGCTCATCTATAAACTCCATAACCATGACTTAAACCGTTTTTAAAAGCTCCTTCATATTCATCTCCATTATCATAATGAAATATACCAGTTCCTTCCTTTTTGCCATTATTTCAATTCCCTTTATACCATCTTCCATCTGCATATCTATAAACTCCATAGCCATGATATGAACCTTTTTTAAAATTTCCTTGATATTCATCTCCATTCGCCCAATGAAATGCACCAGTTCCTTCCTTTTTGTCATTTTTTCAATCCCCTTCGTAAACATCTCCACTTTTATAGCTAAAAGTTCCTCTTCCATGACGCAATGTATTTCCAGTCTTCAGATTTTTAATTACACTGCCTTCATAAGAGCCTTTGCCGTTTGAGAATTTATAATTATCCAAAAATTCCATTGACCTTGATTAAAAAATTATAGAGGCATAAAAATAGATGAAAATGTGAAAATAAAAATTTAATTCTTGCTGCCAAAAAGCAATATAAAATTATAAATAGCTGGAATTTACAATTAGAAAAGCACGATATAAATAATTGAGAAGATTAAGAAGTTGTCAGCATAGATGATATTCAGAAAAATGATTAAGAAATTCTTAAGTCGACAATTTCTGATAGTTTTTGTTTTTCACTGAAGAAGCTTGAAAAGTGATCTAGTGAAGCGCCAAAGACTAGGGAGATAATAAAGCAGTTTATTTTTAAATAATTAAAGAGAAAGAGTTTATTTATAAAATTAAAATGCATAAATGGCTTGCAAGATATCCAAATATTTGCAAAGGACTTACGAATAAGCAG
>CATKHM010000170.1:0-30861 GCA_949751825.1 Blepharisma undulans
ATGCTTTAAACTTTTTCAAATGAGTTTCTGTGATTTCTTCATCTAATCTAGGTAGGATTTACTCAAGTTGTTCTTCCATTTGCTATTTATCTTTTCATTTCAATAGAAAATTCATTAATAAAATTAGTTTCTTTGAAACCCCTTTAAAATCAAAAGTATTTTTGAGAAATTAACATTAATTTTAATATGCAAATTCAGAATTTAAATTTCATGAATTGATAGCAAATTTATAAATCAATTTATTCCATTTTTGAATACTTGCTCATTTTGCAATTTTTCGACAATAATGGAATCCAAGTACCTTCCAACTGTGATTATATTGCCGATTCTATTCGTTATATTATCGCTAGCATATTCAGTAGCTTGAGTTTATGTATACAGAAGAAGGGAGTATCAAGAACTCTTTGCGAAGTCCCCAGTAATTTTATTACTATCTATTGTATTGAGCTATACACACACAATATCATCTATTTTGATGGGATGTCTTTTTACTATGGGAGAAGAAAGAGATATGCCAATTGGTTTTCCTATTATGGTTATTTATTGTTTATCCAGGCATGCCTTATATATCACCACCATCTTAAAAGTATATCGTCTTCGATTGATCTATCAAATCAGGTCAGGTGATATAAGTAATTATGAAAAACTATTAAATAGAAAAGAAAGACTTACAGATCGCTGAAACCTAAAAGTCATCATTATTTACACTATTACCTTGTCTTCTATATTTATTATACTTTTTTCAGTTCAATTTGGATATAATCATTCAAATTCGCTCAGCAGAGATCTCAAAAAGAAGCTAAAATATTACTATATGTATATGTGGCTTGCTGATGTTGTCAGCGAAGAAATTTGTTATTTAATTTATATTTGGAGAATTAGAAAAGCAAGTGACGTCGGACTTATGAAAAAGGAGTTGCTTATATATCTTTTGATATGATCTCTCGGGTTTACTTTCCCCTGGATGACAATCGACATCTTTTACATCTGCATTATGCCGATAAGAAATTTACTCACTATGCTTGTTACTATTTTAATTACAAATAAAGAAAGCTTAAAGCGATCTATAATCCCTCTTCCAAATCTCAAAGATTCACGAATGATCCTTGAAAACTTCCACCTCTATGAAGCTTTTAGATGCTTCATAATAAAGTCAAAGAACAATGTTTGGCTTTATTATCTAAATTTATTAGTCTCAATAAATGTATTCAAAATCAATAATACAGCGATCCGGGCACAAGAGATTTATAATCATTTTATACAAAATCAATCAATATTGCCAGCAGCAATATTGAAGGGAATAAGAGCGTCAATCACATTTTCGAAAGAAAGCAATGAAGATGTGAACTCTGAGCTATTTCGAGAGATTGAGGATTATATTATTTCTCAATTTGATAGCTATGTATTTCCTCAGTATTGTAATTCAAGTGAATACTTAAAAAATTATAATGAAATGGAAATATTTGTGGAGTAAAACAAACCTTCTATTTTTCGTTAATCTTTGAGCCTGAAGGTGAATAAATATCCTAATCACTTTTCTATATAAATGGTACTCCAGCTTATCGCGGGCTATAACCGTGCGCTTAACACTCGTCCTTTGTTGACAAAATCAATTTCCACGTTCTTTATCATAGGAGCAGGTGATGCTGTAAGCCAATTTATTGAAAACAAGCTTCAAAACAAATCATTCCTTCAGAATTTTGACTATAAACGCTGCTTTAAGCTGAGCTGTTATGGAGCCTTTTATTTGGCCCCACTTCTGCATGGCTGGTATGGGTTTTTGGCAAAAACTTTTCCAGCTCCAGGTGCTCTGTCAACCATAAAGAAATTGTCACTTGACCAAACCTTTTTTTGCTCATGGTGTATTTGGTCATTTTTTACAGCTGCAACCTTATTCAACGGCGGCACATTGCAGCAAGCCCAAGAAAAAATTAAAAAAGACTACTGGGAAGCTCTTGTTGTGAACTGGAAAGTTTGGCCTCCTGTGATGTTTCTCAATTTTTCAATTATTCCTCTGCATACTCAGGTCATTTTTGTGAACTTTGTAGCTGTTTTTTGGAACGCTTATTTGTCCTACTTATCAAATTACAAGAAATAAGTGGAAATTAATTTAAATTCCTAATATATTTGATTGATAATTTTAAGTAAATGGCGAAACTTCTGAGTTTTTACAATAGAAATTTGAATGCTAGGCCATTGCTTACCAAGTCAATTTCAACATTTTGTACTGTAGGGTTAGGAGATGCATTAAGCCAATACATAGAAAGCAGACTTCATAATAGATCTTTCATACAAAATTTTGACTTCCAAAGATTCATTAAACTCAGCCTATTTGGAGGATTCTATTTAGGCCCAATACTTCATAACTGATATGGTACTCTTGCAGTATTATTCCCTCATGTAGGTGTGGCGTCAACAGCAAAAAAGGTTCTTCTTGACCAAACTCTTTTCTCGTCATTTGTTATATGCTCGTTTTTTACGGCTGTACCTCTTATGAATGGCGAAGGATTATCTGCAGGCAAAAAGAAAATAAATGAAGACTTTTGGGAGGCTCTTAAAATGAACTGGAGAATTTGGCCACTTGCGATGGTTATTAATTTCAATTTTGTGCCTTTGCACTTCCAAGTTCTTTTTGTGAATTTTGTTGCTATGTTTTGGAACTCTTATCTGTCATATGTGACAAATTTAAAAAAATAGCTTAAATGTTCTATTTTAGGCCTATATTTTGTTGAATAATAGATTAAAGTTAATAAAACTTTTTTTCATATAAGACTCATAAGGGGATTTATCAATGCCATGAGCATCGTATGAATAATAAATAATAAATAGATAGATCAATGCGACTGCATTAAAAATCTTTAAAAATTGAAAATGAAATAGCATGCAAATACATCTTCAGCCGCAAAATGGCTCAACAGTATCTTATTAGAGTCTACACATAATCCTAATTAATTATTCTTGTAAAATAGAATGAGCGATGCTATATATTAATTTGCTCAAATCTTCATCCAATTGAGCTAAGATAATCATTATCTGTTTTCGAACCTCTCGGACTTCTTGATTGGGACTTAGAGGGTAGACTATAGTAACAAATTGTTTTATCAGCTTATAGTTTTCCTTTTCAATAGCTTTCATTAGCAATTTTTTTGGCACATGACCAATCAAAAAATTGATTGCATCAACTTTTCATACGAGCATGCAAACCGAATAAAAGAGATCGATATTTCTTTCTAAAAATCTATGAGCCTCGTCCAAAGGATATTTATTCATAATTGATTCAATTAAACCAAAATCTTCATTTATCAATGCTGCATGGATTTTATTCCGTATGGCTCTTTCGCGATCGATATGCTTTATCATTCTGTTTTGAGTTAGGTTGATTGGATACTTCATATTTATTAAAGAGCCAAGAAATCTTTCTTAATCAAAAAATTTCCTATTTTTAAGCTAGCTCTCATTTACAACGAAAAATTATTTCTCTGTTAGTTTTAGTGAATTTGAAAATTATAAAAGCTATTAAAATTATCAGTTGTAGTTGGTAAAAGTATTCAGGCTGCATTACTACTCCGAATATTGATTCACATGGTTAAAACAATGATGTAGAATCATAATATTAATCAATCTTTTCAATTAATTATTTTATTCTAAAATTAAATTATTTTAGTTAATTTGTTTCTTCATTTTCTTTTTCTTTATCAGATGTTTGCTTTATTCTTTCATCTTCATTTAATAGCCCAGCAGGGAAAATGTACTCACCTTCATTTGATCACCCAGCAAGGGTAAATTGTTCATCTTCACTCGCTGCGCAAGTAATTTGCAGCGCATCAATTGATGCTTTTCCTGTATTTATTATTTTTTCGTAGAGAAATTTAGGGCATTGACGAACATCCGTTCAGAATCTTTTAATTAGCTCTGGTGAATGCAGGTGCTCTTTAACCTCAGAACTAGTGACTTATCATATCAAGTAATATGTGGCCTTCTATGTTCAGGGTGCTTGATATATCTCAATAATCTCTAATGTCATCAAACTGAAATATAAATTTTCCAAGCAGTTTGAAATCTTCTGATTTTTCAAGCCTCTTCTTATAAAAGTTTCTTTATCAATTTCAATCTGATTTAGATATGATTGTAATGAATCTTGATGCTATCAAATCTCATTCGATCATATTTAATTTTGATAAAAATAAGGCGCAAAACACCTTGTAGTGGTTTTTTATAAGCAAAATATCGATTCTACTTAAAAAGATAAAATTAAATGGATTTAGATTTATTCTCTATTAATTATGGGTTCAGCACCTAGTAAGATGAACAAAATCCCTAGGCTTCGCCAATCAGAAGTCCAAGAATTCTCACGCCAAACATTATTTACGCCAGAAGAAGTTGAAATGCTTTACAAACGATTTTATGAAATTTCTAAATCAGAAGTTGATGATGGCGTGATTGATTTTTCAGAATTTTGCCTTGGTTTAAAATTACCTGTTTCACCTCTTATTTCTGATAGAGCTTTTCGGCTCTTTGATGCTAATGGAGATAGAGTTATAAATTTTCGAGAGTTTTTATTAGCGTTAAGTACATTTATTTCAAAGAGCCATGAAACCCCCAGAACATCGCAAGGAACAGCTTCTTCTGTTTTAGCATCAAAATACAGAGACCAAGTAGAAGCTTCGTTTAGAATGTACAATGTGAAAGAAGATGACAAAGTTTATATTAGTGATATAAAAGAGCTTTTAGTTTCTGCAATTTCTCAGGTAAATTCTTTTCATTTGAGTCAAGAGCAGATTTCACAAATTATTGATAGCTTAATAAAAACAGAAATGTGCCATGAAGACGAGAATGGAAAATATATTGATAAAAATTCTTATAAAAGGATGATTATGAATAATAATCGGGTTGTAAAATGGCTTGGAATTGATATGGAACGAGTGGTTCATTGCAATAGGCAAGTTGTTATTAAAAAATCAAAATCAAGATGTTTGCCTCTGTAATTTTAATTTTATAAATATTAACAAATGAATGAGTTTTACATAATTATTTAATGTTTATTCAATGTTATTGGTCAATTTAAAATTTTAGCAAACTATAATCAACTAGCTGTTTTCACAACTAATGATTTTGGGAATTTAGAAGCATGTTTACTTTTTGCAAGTACCATGAGAAATGCAATCGCTGAAAGTTTTTTATCCATATCAATTTTGCCAATTTCATATAATCCGTAAGGTAATATTTTCGTTTTTTTGCATTTTATATACTTTGCATACCAAGAGTTAAAAAGCAGTTTGAACTCTCCTGAATATCCACAGCAAAAAATCCCACAGTTAATCCAAACTATGATAATCAAAGGCATGCATATCAAAAGGGTAAATGGAATTGCTCATAAAGCATTATAATCGTCAGTTGGAATGTAAATCTCATCCTTGAAAAGAACTTCAATTCACGAATTTCCGTCACCAGGATAAGTGATACTTTCAGATTTTGCTGGATTAGTTTCTCCATCTTTATCAGCTAATCATCAACTGCAGTTTAAAGCAGATCCTACTTCCAAAGATGCATAAGAGGAATTCTTACATGCCCATAAAGGTAAAAATATCTGATCGTCTAAGCAATATTCATCGGAACCAACAGAATTTTCATTGCATGGTATATACATATAAGGATAATAAGTACTAATCACTGCCATTGATATCCCTAATTCTGCATAATTGGACATACAGCCATAAGCTCTGTATCATATATTATCTATATTGATGTCCAGACCATAGCTGTGATAACTTGCTAATGTAACACCCATAATAGTAAAAGAAGTTACATCAGTAATCACACACTGAGCTTCTTTGTAATCTCTTTTGATCAAAGGATAGTAAACTACAAAGAAAGTCCCACTCCAAACACATACACCTATAACATATGAAGAAAACACAATTGCGTTGATTCAAAAACAAGATTTTTTGTTACATTTGTAAGTATCAGATTTGCACATTTATTAATAATTGCATTAAAAATAGAAATAATACTTAAATATATAATTCAACAGGCTATAAGTAATTCACTGCTTTTTTGATTAATGATTTTGGAAATTTTGAAGAATGTTTACCTTTTGTCAATGCCATAAGAAATGCAATTGTTGAAATCTTTTTATCTATTTCAACTGTGCTAACTACATAATAATCATATGGTTTTTTTGCTCTTTTGCATTTAATATACTTTGTAAATCAATAATTAATAAGCAGTTTGAATTCTTCGGCATATCCACAGCAGTAAATGCCACAATTTACCCAAAGTACGACAATCAAAGGAACACATATTAAAAGAGCAAATGGAATTGCTCACAAAGCATTATAGTCATCAGGAGGAATATAAACATCATCCTTGAAAAGCACTTCAATTCAAGAGTTTCCGTCTCCAGGATAAGTAATTTTTTTTGATTTTGCTGGGTCAGTTTCTCCGTCTTTATCAGCTAACCATCATTTGCATGTAAAAGAAGTCCCTGCTGACAAATATGCATAGGAGGCATTTTTGCATGTCCATAAAGGTAAAAACATTTGGTCATCTAAGCAAAGTTCAGCAGGGCTGATATAATAATCATCATTGCACGGTATATACATATAAGGATAATAAACACTCATCACTGCAGTTGATATCATTATTTCTGCAGAATTAGATATGCAGCCATATGCTTTGTATCATGTATTATTTATATTGATATCTAAGCTATAGCTGTGATAACTATCTGATGTAGCACCTGTGATGGTAAAAGAAGTTACACCAGTAATTACGCATGGAGCTTCTTTGTAGTCTCTTTTAATCAGGGGATAATAAACTACAAAGAAAAGTCCTGCTCATACACATACACCTATAATATATAAAGAAAATACAATGGCATTGATTCAAAAACAAAGTTTTTTTGAGCACCTATAATCACTTGATTTGCACATTTTTTTTAAAATATTATAGTAGATTATTTATAATTAGATAAATATTGTATTGCCACAGACTATAAGTAGCTTGCTGTTTTTTTTATTAACGATTTTGGGAATTTTAAAGAATTCTTACCCTTTGTTAGTGCCGTAAGAAATGCTATTGTTGAAAGCTTTTTATCCATATTGGCTTCACCAACTACATAATATCCATATGGTGTTTTTGCTCTTTTGCATTTTATATATTTTGTATGTCAATATTTAAAAAGTAGCTTGAATTCCCCAGCATATCCACAGCAAAAAATCCCAATATTAGCCCAAACTATGATAATTATTGGAATAATTATAAAAAACCCAAAAGGTAGCACCCACAACGCATTATAGTCATCAGGAGGAATATAAACATCATCCTTGAAAAGTACTTCAATTCAAGAGTTTCCGTCTCCAGGATAAGTAATGCTTTTTGATTTTGCTGGGTCAGTTTCTCCATCTTTATCAGCTAACCATCATTTGCATGTAAAAGCATTCCCTGCTTCTAAATATGCATAGGAGGCATTTTTGCACGTCCATAAAGGTAAAAACATCTGATCGTCCAAGCAACTGTCTGAAGGACTAACATAATAGCTATCATCACAAGGAACATACATATAAGGATAGTAAATCCCCATATATGGGGTTGATATCATCATTTCTGCATTATTTGAAATGCATCCATAACCTTTATATATACTATTGTTTATGTAGACATCTATAACATAGCTATAATAATAATAAGCTGAAGCGTCAGTAATAGTAAAAGAAGTTACATTTCAAATTACGCATTGAGCTTCTTTGTAATCTCTTTTAACCAAAGGATAGTAAATTATAAAAAAAATTCCTGCCCAAACGCATATACCTAGCACATAAAATGAAAATACAATTGCATTGAACCAAAAGCACGATTTTTTGTTGTACTTGTAGCATTTTTGTTTGCACATTATAAATTATTAGGTAAAAAATATAACTTGGTTATAAGATTACCCCTATAACCCAAATTTACTTATTGATGAATGTAAAACTTTTTAATATCTGAAATCGTAATATATATTTAATAATATTAGAGGTAGTTTATTGCTCTTTTTATCAATGATTTTGGAAATTTTGAAGCTCGTTTACCTTTTGTAATTGCCATGAGGAATGAAAGAGTAGATATTAGTTTATCAATCTCAATTTCCTTAACTTTATAATATCCATATGGCTTTTTTGCACTTTTGCATTTTATATATTTTGTAAATCAATAATTAAAAAGCAGTTTGAACTCTCCAGAATACGCACAGCAATAGATTCCACAATTAACCCAAACTATAATAATCAAAGGAACACACATAAAAAGTCCAAAAGGAACTACCCACAATGCATTGTAGTCATCTGGAGGAAAATAAATCTCATCCTTAAAAAGAACCTCAATTCACGAATTACCATCGCCAGGATAAGTAATCCTTTCAGATTTTGCTGGGTCAGTTTCTCCATCTTTATCAGCTAATCACCATTTGCAGGTTACAGTAGACCCTACTTGTAAATAAGCATCTGATGCATTTTTGCATGTCCAAAAAGGTAAAAACATTTGGTCATCTAAGCATGATTCCAAAGGAGTAACATCGCCATCAGTATCGCATGGCAAGTAATTATAAGGATAATATAGGCTAGTCATTACTGCAGTTGATATCATTGTTTCGACAGAATTTGATATACAGCCATAAGCTCTATATTTTGTATTGTTTATGAGGACTTCCAAGCCATAACTGTGATAGCTTCTTTGATTATAAGCAGAAGAAATGCTAAAAGTTGTTATATCAGTAATTGTGCATGGAGCTTCTTTGTAGTCTCGTTTAATCAAAGGATAGTAAATTACAAAAAATACTCCTGCTCAAGAGCAGACACCTACCACATATAAAGAAAATAGAATTGCATTGATCCAAAAACAAGATTTTTTGGTGCATTTGTAAGCGCTTGATTTACACATTTATTGACAGTTACATGAAATGGTGTTTGGAAGTCTTTGAGCATTTTGAAATAAAGAAAGAATAAATATTATTGTCAGTAAATTGTAATTATACAAATCCGATAGATAAATCTGGTTTTTCCACTTTTAAGTTATTAACTCGGCTAAAATTAATTCAAAAACTAAATTTAAATTTTTTTAAAGCATTTTGTATATCTGGGTCCAGTTTATATAAAACTTCTTCCTTTTTGAAAAATCAGAAAATAAATCTATTTAATATTAAAATCTCATATAGGTGTATATTAAGAGTGAGGATTTTATAAATTTTATTACCATCCTTGATTATTGACAAACCTTATCACCAAATCTCTCAGATTTAAAGGTTGATCATGTCCTACCATATGCCCTGACTTCATGACCGAAATATATGATAAATTTTTATAGCTTTGAGCATACCCAGCCACTTCTCCATTAACTTTCCACACTCTTTTTATCGATCCCTTCAATTGTTTAATATATTGCCAATTTATTTTCGAAATCATCAATTCTTGCCCAATCGTATTGGCTATCAAATCATCTTGCCCACTATATATAACAACCTTTATATTTTCTATTATAAAAGGCAATAAATTAATAAATGAAGTCATAACATCTGCTGCCATAGCTGCCATTATCTCAGGGTTGCAATCTTGCCATACCAAGTTTTGAGGGACTTTTAACAGAGTTTTCGTTGTATTTAAATTGAGCCAAACTGGAAATTGCCCTAATTCAAGGTTGGATCCGAAAATTCTGACATTATAAGTAGAGATTCCGCCTGCATATTGAGAAACTAAATATACAGAGGTATCAGTCTCATTCATAGCTTGAGAGAGATTTCCAGCATTTAGCATTGCAGTGACCGCGGCTTCAGTTTGAGCAATGATAGCTTTTTCTTCTTGATTAATTAGCCCTGTCTGGTAGGCATAATCTGAATATGTCAGGCTTTGAGTTGGAGGGTCTATTCAAGGAGCTCCTATTCCAATACCTTTTAGGTTGAATTTATAAGGAGGATTTGTGCTTTGATTTTCGCTTAATATCTTATAAGCGATTCCAGGAATTCAGTGTCCAGCATAGCTTTCTCCAAAAATATAAATATCTCTATTGAACCAAGTCGGATATTTTTTGGTAAGCCTTACAAGTAAGTTGTAAAGTTGATTTGATGCAGAAGTTGTAGTATTTGTCCAATCAGATGGAGAGTTTGCGAATGAAAAACCGGAACCTAGTGGATAATCGATAATCATAACGTGAAAATTATTTATCCAGGTATAAGGGTTATTTACAGGCTGAGTTTGGTTGTTTATTAGGAAAGGGCCAATGTTGTCATAAAATATTCCTATTTCTCCTGTGCAGCCAGGTCCACCTGCTAACCACAATATAAGTGGGAGCTTATCAGTTAAAATATTTCCTTTGATTGCTTGAAATAGCCAATAGAAGTAAGATGACCCTGTTAGTGAGTTTATTACTACTTCTCCTGAGTACCCAGTATACCCAAAATAAGACCAAGGACCATCTGTATCTCCAAGCAAAGGAGTCTCATTTTCTAAAGAAAAAGCAATTCCTAAAAGAAACAAAAAGACAAAGGTTCTCATATTTATCATTTTTTCCCCAAATTTTGCATCATAGAGAATTCAAAAGAATTAACAAAGATTACTATTATTGCTGCCAACCTTCTTTGTTGATAAACCTATATAACATATCTCTAGATTTGACTGGCTGAATCATTAGATCCCATATGCCCTGATTTCATAAGTGATACAAACGTAAAAGTGGAATAATTTTTGACATATCCAGCAATTTGGCCGTTCGCTTTGCAAATAATTTTATTTGTGTTTATAGGATTTTTGAATATAAGGCTAATTTATTTTTTTGGTTATAGTATTTTCTATAGCTTGAGTGCTGAAACGATAAAATCGTCTTGCCCTTGCCATATTAGGACACTTATGCTATCGAGAATATAAGGCAAAAAAATTCCTGTTGATGAGTCATATTATATACAGCAAGCTCCAGTCTTGATGCGCAATGTTCAAAGATCATTCATTATGATTGGTTTAGATAGCTGTAATTAAAGCAATTGTTTTATATTTTTTTGATAATAAATGAAAAATAAATATAAATTTTGTAAAATTTTGGCGTTGAAACTAATTGAGGCAAAGTTGATACAAACTAGCTGACTGAAATAAGACTCAAATAATTTTTTATGCAGTTTGCAACTAAATAATAATGGTAATGAAGCAAAGCTTTTTAATTTAAAATATAAATTTTTCTATTTTAAATAAGTGAACAGTTATATATGATTAAGTCTTACATAAAATCCCTTTAAAAATATTTAATTGTCTTTTTTATCAATGTTTTTGGAAATTTTGCCATTTTATTGCTATGAAGAATTGACATCAAGAAAATATTTTGAGACAATGCTCTATCAACTTGAGCAACCCCATTACGTGGAGGCCCATACATTTTACTAATATTTTTGCGTCGTTTTATATATTTCATAAAATAATAAACAATATCTCTTTTAAATTCATGTCTATACCCCACAAAATAAATTCCAAAATTATATCATGCAAGAATTGCAAATGACCCAACAGTTAAGATCCAAAAAGGCATTACCCAAAGAATCGTATAATCAATGTTTGGTATATAGACTTCATCCATGAAAATCACTTCTATTCAAGCTTTTCCATAGGAAGGATATTTTAGATTTTTTATTTGAGATGGCTCAGTTTCAGAACTATCATCATTCGCAAGTCATCATTTACAAGGAACCGTCGCAAGCGGAAAATATACAGCACTTGTATCACGACAAGTCCAAAGTGGTTGAAAAAGTTGATCTTTATAGCAAGGTTTATTATGAGCGACTACACTATCTGCATGGCAATCAGTATATTGATAAGGATATGATCCGGCAGCTCATGTGTTGGATATTAAAGTTTCTCCATAAGTAGTACTGCATCCATAAGCTGGATATAAGACATTGTTTATATTTACAGATACACTGTAGCTATAATAATAAATGGTGGAGTTGAAAGAAAATAAGTCAGCTGAATTTATTGTGCATACGCTTTCTTTGTAGTCTCTCTTAAGCAATGGTAAATAAACACTAAAGAAGACGCCAGATCACACACATACACCTATAATAAAAATCGGAAAGAAAATAAAATTGATCAAGCATAGTTTTTCCCATTTGAATAAGTTGAATCATCTCAAACAACTCATTGACTGTTGATTTATATTTCAAAATAATGGTAAAGCGTTCATTATGGTAAATAGAACGATAATAAGCATATCAGAAAAATAGATGAGTATTGCTTGAATTTTAAAAAATTTGCTTTTGACTATACTTATAAGTCATAAAGTATAGTAAAATGAGATCAAATGTTTTTGATTTTTATCAGAAGTCTCTATATAATTTTCTCAACTTTTTATAAAGAAAATGGGACTTTAAAATATTTATTAAAATAGTCATTTAATACCATTTTCCATGGAAAATGAATCTATTTAATATTAAATACTCAAATAAGCGTAAACTAAAGAGTGAAGATTAAGGAATCTTATTACCATCCTTGATTATTGACAAACCTTATCACCAAATCTCTCAGATGTAAAGGTTGATCATGTCCTACCATGTGCCCTGACTTCATTATCGAAATAGCAGCTAAATTTTTATAGCTTTGAACATACCCAGCCACTTCTCCATTGACTCTCCACACTCTTTTTATAGATCCTGTCAATTGTTTAATATACGGCCAATTTATTTTAGAAATCATCAATTCTTGCCCAATTGTATTGCAAATCAAATCATCTTGCCCACTATATATGACAACCTTTATATTGTCTATTATAAAAGGCATTAAATTAATAAACGAAGTCATAACGTCTACTGCCATTGCTGTATTTATATCAGGGTTACAATCTTGCCATACTAAATTTTGAGGAACTCTTAGTAGTGCTTTCGTTGTATTCAAATTGAGCCAAACCGGAATTTGTCCTAATTCAGGGTAAGATTCGAAAATTCTTACATTATAAATAGAGACTCCACCTCCATACTGAGCCACCAAATCAACAGATGTATCTGTCTCATTCATAGCTTGGGTTAGATTTCCAGCATTCATCATTGCGGTCACTGTGCTTTCATATTGAGCAATGATAGCTTTTTCTTCTTGATTAATCAGTCCTGTCTGGTAACCATAATATGAATATGTCTGGGTTTGAGTTTGAGGATCTACCCAAGGATCTCCCATCCCAATACCTTTTAGGTTAAATTTATAAGGAGGATTTGTGCTTTGGTTTTCGCTTAATATCTTGTAAGCGATTCCAGGAATCCAGTGCCCAGCATAGCTTTCTCCAAAAATATAAATATCTCTATTAAACCAAGTCGGATATTTTTTGGTAAGCTTCACAAGTAAGTTGTAAAGTTGATTTGATGCAGAAGTTGTGGTATTTGTCCAATCAGAAGGAGAGTTTGCGAATGAAAAACCGGTTCCTAGTGGATAATCGATAATCATGACATGAAAATTATTTATCCAGGTATAAGGGTTATTTACAGGCTGAGTTTGGTTGTTTATAAGAAAAGGGCCAATGTTATCGTAAAATATGCCTATTTCTCCTGTGCAACCAGGTCCGCCTTCGAATCACAATATAAGTGGGAGCTTATCAGTTAAAATATTTCCTTTAATTGCTTGAAACAGCCAATAGAAGTAAGATGACCCTGTTAGTGAGTTTATTACTACTTCTCCTGAGTATCCACTATATCCAAAATAAGACCAAGGGCCATCTGTATCTCCAAGCAAAGGAGTCTCATTTTCTAAAGAAAACGCAATTCCTAAAAGAAACAATAAGAAATAGGTTCTCATATTTATCATTTTTTCCCCAAATCTTGGTCCCATGGAGAATTCAAAAATTATAATTATTACTATTATTGTTGCCACCCTTCATTATTGATAAATCTATATAGCATGTCTCTAGCATTGATTGGCTGATCATGAGATCCCATATGCCCTGATTTCATAAGCGATACAAACGTAAAAGTTGAATAATTCTTGACATATCCAGCAATTTTGCCATTTGCTTTTCAAATAATTTTATTTGTATTGATAAGGTTTTGAATATTAGGCCAGTTTATATTGGCTATTGTATTTTCAATCGCTGGAGTGTTGACAATAAAATCGTCTTGTCCTTGCCATATTAGGACATTTATGCTATCGAGAATATAAGGTAGCAAAATTCCTGTTGATGATAAAAAATCTTGAGTCATATTATACACTTCTGGGCTACAATCTTCATGCACAATGTTTAAAGGTGCATGGAGCATTGTTTTAGTTGCATTTAAATTTAGCCAATCTTCAATTATAGTATAATTATAATTTGTGTATTGTCTGATGTCATATATATTTATTCCTCCTGAATATTCAACAGTCAAACCGAGAATATTGCCCCAGTTCATATAAGCTTCAGCGAGATTTCCTTGGCCAAGTTCAGTCTGCAGTTCTTGCTCATATGTTTCAATAATTTGCAGTTCTTCTTGATTTATAAGTCCACTTGAATATGCATAATAGCCATAAGAAGAAGCTTGAGTGGATGGATCTATTCAAGGATCTCCCATTCCTATCCCTTTTAGATTAAACCGAAATTGAGGATTTGGGCTTTGATTTTCGCTTAATATTTTATAAGCAATTCCAGGGACTCAATGACCTCCATAGCTTTCTCCAAAGAAATAAATATCTCTATTAAACCAAGCTGGGTACTTTTGAGTTAGTTTGATAAGAAGACTATAAAGCTGATTTGAATCGCCAGTTGTAGTATTTTTATAGTCGTAAGGAGCGTTTGCAAACGAAAATCCTACTCCTAAAGGATAATCAATTGTCATTAAATGGTATTCACTTGTCCATGTATATGGATTTGAAACTGGCTGGCCATTGTTATCTATAATAAAAGGAGTTGCGTTGTCAAATATCAAATAGGTGTCACCTGAGCATCCTGGACCTCCTGAAAGTCATATAATTAAAGGACGCTTGTCTGTAAAAATATTCCCTTGACTTGCTTGAAAAAGCCAGTAGAAATAGGATGAACCAGTTAATGGATTTATCACAACTTCACCTGCAAAGCCAGTATATCCAAGCAAGCTTCATTCAGCATCTGTATCGCCTAAAAGGTTATCACTTTGTGCTAAAGATTGCAAATTTGCAGATAGCCATGACAAGAGATATATTAGCTTCAATTCCATTAATGTATCTTTTATACTATACTTATAATGAAAATAAATGAATTACGTTCTATCCAACTTTTAATCGGCTATTTATTTTTCATTCTTAAAAATAATTACTTCTAGACACGAATTTTTCATTTATTAACTTATTAAAATTAATGATGATTTAATGGTTATTGCTGCCATCCTTCATTGTAAATAAATCTAAAAAACATATCCCTTGAATGAGCAGGCTGGTCATGGCATCCAATATGTCCAGACTTCAACAAATGCACATAAGTAAATGTTGAATATTCTTTGACATATCCAGCCACTGTTCCATTGACTTTCCAAATCATCTTATTTGTGTTCATCAAGCCTTGGATGCCTGGCCAGTTAATATTTAATATGAGGCTTTCAACTGAAGGAGTATTAATGAGTAAGTCATCTTGTCCAATCCACATCAAGACATTAACATTGTCAAGTAAATAAGGAAACAGCATTCCTGAAGATTCCATAAAATCAGTTGTGTAACTGTACACTTCTGGACTGCAGCCTTGATGTTCCATACTCAGTGGTGCATGCAGAAGTGATTTTGTGGCATTTAAATTAAGCCAGTATTCTATTGCTGTAGAGTTATAATTTGCAAAGGTTCTTATATCATAAGTATTGATGCCTCCTGTTCACTCATAAATTAATTCAAGAATCATTCCAACATTATTTTGGGCTTCATTCAAATCACCAGAACTAATCTGATTTTGAATTTCTTGCTCATATTGTTGAATAATACTAAGTTCTTCTTTATTTATCAATCCATTTGAGTATGCGACATAGCCAAATTGAGAGGTTTGGACTGCAGGGTTTGTCCAGGGATCTCCAATTCCAACTCCTTTAACGTTAAATCGATATGGAGGATTTGTGCCTTGGTTTTCACTTAAAATCTTATAAGCCAGTGCAGGGGCCCACTTTCCTCCATAGCTTACACCAAAAATATAAAGATCCCTATTGAACCA
This sequence comes from Blepharisma undulans, assembly GCA_949751825.1. Taxonomy (NCBI): domain Eukaryota; phylum Ciliophora; class Heterotrichea; order Heterotrichida; family Blepharismidae; genus Blepharisma; species Blepharisma undulans. Next base: position 16,132 of record CATKHM010000170.1, read on the forward strand.
AGTTGGATATTTTTGAGTTAGTCTGACCAAGAAATTATATAATTGATTTGTATCTCCAGATGTGTTATTTTTATAATCACTTGGAGAATTTGAGAATGAAAATCCAGTTCCTATCGGATGATCTATTGCCATGAAATGAACTTGATTTACTCAATTATTTGGATTTAAAATAGGTTCTCCGTCATCATTTATGATAAAAGGAGTGATATAATCAAATATAACTGCAGGATCGCCTGAACACCCAGGACCTCCTGCCAGCCAAATGACTAAAGGATACTTATCAGTTAAAATATTGCCTTCAATGGCTTGAAAAAGTCAGTAGAAATAAGAAGAGCCAGTCAAAGGATTTATTACAACTTCTCCAGCGTATCCTGTAAAGCCAAGTAGATTCCACTCTCCATCTGTGTCACCTAGAAGACTTTGGCTATTAACAGAAACTTGAAAAGCTAGTAGAAAACATGCCAAACGATATAAATTTATCTTCATTCTTCCTTCTTATCTCTAATGGGGAAATTATTATTATTTTCCCCAAAATAATGGAAAATAATTTCACCTTTATATCCTTTGCAAAGACCAAAAATAGTTGGCTGCTGTGGCTAACTTCATGCTTTAAAATAATTCATATTTTACATAGCTAAAACTCAATAACTATTTCTATCTTGATTTTAACTTGATTCTTGCTTATAATTTTTTAATAATTTGCATCTATTCTTGTTTATCAATGCATTTTCATGCGTATAAAACAGACCCAAAAAAGTCAGCTTATAATCTCTTTTTTCTCAGTGTTTGAAATTCATTAAAATTGAAGAACCTTAACTTTGCATTTATATGCTATTTCAAGACAAATTGCATTTCTCCAATAAAATAGTGTTGAAATAAACTAAGGCTTAAATTCCTGAATTCATCTGATCTAATTCACTGCATTATGTATATCATCATTATCTTTTGCTATATATCCAACATCTCACTTTACAATTTTTTATATTAAATGATGAAGAAACTAATCTCTGCCTATTATTTATCTTTTTATGTGGGTTATTGTTGCCATCCTTCGTTATAAATAAATCTAAAAAACATATCTCTTGAATGAGCAGGTTGGTCATGGCATCCTATATGTCCAGACTTCAACAAATGCACATAAGTAAAAGTTGAATAATTTTTGACATATCCCGCTACTGTTCCATTAACTTTCCAAATCATTTTGTTTGTATTCATTAGACCTTGGATACCTGGCCAGTTAATATTTAATATAAGGTTTTCTACAGACGGAGTATTAATCAGCAAATCATCTTGCCCAATCCACATCAAGACATTGATATTGTCAAGCAAATAAGGAAACAACATTCCTGAAGACTCCATGAAGTCTGTTGTCCAATAATAGACATTGCTATTGCAGCCTTCATGCACCATATTCAATGGAGCATGCAGCAGTGACTTTGTTGAATTTAAATTGAGCCAATATTCTATTGCTGAAGAGTTATAGTTTGAAAATGTTCTTATGTCATAATAGTTAATGCCTCCTGTATATTGATAGATTAATTCCAAAATCATGTCTATGGTGCTTTGGGCTTCATAAAGATCCCCTGAGTTAAGCAGAGTTTGAATTTGTTGTTCATATGTCTGAATAATGCCAAGCTCTTCTTGATTTATCAACCCATTTGAATAAGCTACATATCCATAAGCTGAAGTTTGAACTGGAGGGTCTATCCAAGGATCTCCAACTCCAATTCCTTTAATATTAAATCGATATGGTGGATTTGTGCCTTGGTTTTCGCTTAAAATCTTATAAGCTAGTGCAGGAGCCCACTTTCCTCCATAACTTACACCAAAAATATAAAGATCTCTGTCAAACCAAGTTGGATATTTTTGAGTAAGTCTAACCAAGAAATTATATAATTGATTTGTATCTCCAGATGTGTTGTTTTTATAATCACTTGGAGAATTTGAGAATGAAAATCCAGTTCCAATTGGATGATCGATTGCCATGAAGTGGACTTCATTTACCCAATTATTTGGATTTAAAATAGGTTCTCCGTCATCATTTATGATAAAAGGAGTGATATAATCAAATATAACTGCAGGATCGCCTGAACACCCAGGACCACCTGCTAACCAAATAACTAAAGGAAGTTTATCAGTTAAAATATTACCTTGAATAGCTTGAAAAAGCCAGTAAAAATAAGAAGAACCAGTCAAAGGGTTTATTACAACTTCTCCAGCATATCCTGTAAAGCCAAGCAAATTCCATTCTCCATCTGTATCACCCAAAAGACCTTTGTTTTGAGCAGAAGCTTGCAATATTAAAAGAAAAATAGCCAAACTTATAGGTTTCATCTTCATTAGCACTTCTTATCTCTAATGGGGAAATTATTATTATTTTCCCCAAAATAATGGAAGATAAATTTCACCTTTTAGATTCTTTTAAATAAATCGAAATAAAAAACTTCAGCTACCCTAAAATTGTTTGGCAAGTCTCAAATAGCTTATAATAAATATAGTTAAAGAATTGAGGTAGTAAATGCTTTGAGAATGAATAATCTTTTTGTAAAATGAAATATCCATTTATTTATTTATTAATTAAAACAATAAAGCTGATTAAGAATTTATCCCTTAAGTTATCTTAAATAATTTAAAGGATTATTTCCATCCTTGGTTGTTAATAAACCTATTCACCATATCCCGAGCATTTGCTGGCTGATCATGTCCTCCCATATGCCCAGCCTTCAAGAGAAGTGCATATGTCAAGCTCTGGTAATTTATTACATACCCAGCAATGCTACCGTTGACTTTCCATGCAATTTTATTCGAATTTATTAAATTTGAAATTCCAGTCCATTTCAAACCATTCAGCATGTTTTCAGTTGACAAGGTATTTACCATGAAGTCGTCTTGGCCATTCCAAATAAGCACCTTAATATTATCAATGATGTAAGGAAGTAAATTTCCTACCGTGATCATCATATCTGTTACCAAATAGTTGTAAACTGGCTTACTGCAATCTACCCATGTGACGTTCATCGGCGCATGAAGCATTGTTTTGGTTGTATTTAAATTCAACCAGTTTGCGTAGAGGGTGGAATTTAACTGGGTAAATTCTCTTACGTTATAAATGTTAAACCCTCCTGAATATTTTTGAGTTAGATCTAAAATATAGCTCCAATCCGTATGAGCTTTGGTTAACTGAGAAGCATTCAGAGCTTGACTCATACTTGTTTCATATGATTGTATTATTTGGAGTTCTTCTTTATTAATATACGAGTTAGAATAAGCATAGCCTGAGTAATTACCTTGAGTCGCTGGATCTACCCATGGATCTCCAATACCAATACCTTTTAGATTAAAATGGAACAATGGATTAGGACTGCTATTTTCACTTAGAATTTTATAAGCAATCCCAGGTATCCAATGCCCAGCATAGCTTTCTCCGAAAAAGTAAAGATCTCTATTAAACCATGTTGGATATTTTTGAGCCAATTTAACCAAAAAGTTATATAAGGAATTAGATGCAGAAGTAGTGGAATTAGCAAAATCAGATTGTACGTTTGCTACTGAAAATCCAGTGCCTAATGGATGATCAATTGTCATCACGTGATAGTTGTTGGTCCAGGTTAAAGGATTTATAACTGGCTGTCCGTTGCTGTTTAAAATAAACGGGCCAATGTTATCATAAAGCATTGCCATGTCCCCAGAACAGCCTGGCCCTCCCCAAATTCATATAAGCAACGGGAAGTTGTCGCTAAAAATATTTCCATTGATGGCATTGAATAGTCAATAGAAGTATGATGACCCTGTCAAAGGGTTCATAAGTACATTTCCAGCATAGCCGTTGAACCCAAGGTAATTTCATGTCCCATCCGTGTCTCCAAGCAATTTTTCACTTGTGGCAAGTAAAATTGGAGAAGCCAACAAAAGAAATATGATGTTAAGTCTTCTGGATACCATTTTTTATTTCTTCACCACTTTCACCAATTCATATCTTTATTTATATGATGACGTAATTTTTTTGATTTTAAGGCAAAATAATTGGAAGCTAATATAAATTCTTTATATAAACCATAATTTCTTAGCAATAAGCTCCTTCAATTAAGGGTAAGTTTTGAAATTGTTTTTTATTATTATTATTATTATTATGATAAAAAATTATTTTAATAAATTTTATTAAAAAATAAGGCCAAAAATGAATATAGATATAAAAATTAATATGATTACTTAAGCAACTCCAAAAATAGTCATCAATATGCTTAAATGATTAAGAATTCTATTATACATTCATAAAATTTTTATTTGAAGGAATTTTATTAAAAAAAACTCAACAAATGGAACTTTGAAATTAAATTAAGATACTTACATAAGCAGCTCCAATAACAGTAACCAGCACACTTAACGATTCGGTATTATATTCATCCTTGATACTTTGATATTCTGAATTATATACCTTAATAACGCAATCTTCACTATTCTGCACTGAAGAATAATACTTAACAGCTGCTAAATAGTAATAATTATAAACCGCAGCTTCTTTTTTGCCCCACCAATCTTTCATGCATTCGACATTAAACCTTCTAACAGTATTGCAATACTGAATTGCTATATGCTTAACATAAGTTCGAGCCTGCTCTAAATATCTGCTGTATAATGAATCTCCTGGGAATAATCCACAATAAGCTTCTGCTTTACTATTATATCCACAACTGCATGCAGAAAATAGCATGATAGATCCAAAATTACTATCAATTTTCGACGTACAGTTGCTATTACTCGTGCAAACCACGGGGGTATCATTTGCGCTTTCCAATTGGCTTATACAAGCTTTTTTTCCATTATCATTTCCACAAAGTGAAGATTTGCACAATAAATTTATGTATCCATTGCAAGCTTTTACTTCTGAGTAGTCATCCACGCTAAAATATTCAACACATATCCCACTCAAAGCATTTGAAGAAATATCACAGCCCGCATTATTAACACATTGATAATCACTAACGCACCCAGGCTTTCCGATTTCTATTTGTGCAACGCATCGACTATTTGCACAGTAGTAGCCTGGATTGCAGTTATCATTAGTGTAGCACTGGCTGTTATAATCAGATCCTCTGCAAACTTCGCTAACACAGCCTTTTATAGCGAAAGAACTGCAAGGGGAGGAACTTGAGCATCTTTCTCCCGGCCACTTTGTCGTAGGCGTTGAAGCTGATGAGTATGTGCAAGTGCTGTTTTGTTTTGCTGACGGAGGACAGTAAGGAGTTTGAGTGGAGCTGCTGCAGCTGGATACATAATAAGTTGAAGCAGCAGATGAATAAAAAATGCATGTGCCTTGAGTGAATGTTTGATCGGACTGTTGACAGGTATAAGATGAGCATGTAATAAGTGATTCGTCTAAGTGCATTTCGTCAGAAAACTTGCAAGAAGATAAAGAAATAATACAAAATAAAGCTGCAAGCTTGAATTCCATGTTTATTAAGAACAGATTTATAGCAAAACGATGAAAATAGAAAAATGACGAATTTAATAAAAATTTACAACTCCTTATAAGCTATATATAAACATAAAAAACTGGATTAAACTAACAAGCTCATATAAGTAGCCCCAGCCAAAATAGTTATGACACTTCCAAAACTGCTACTATAATAGTCATACTCCTGTGAGATGCTAATATATTTCGAATTATAAACATTCGCAACACAATCATCATTTTCTTGAATATCAGAATAAGACTCATATATAGTAAGATAATAAGAATAAATTGCAGTGTTTTTCGCGCCCCACCAGTCTTTCATACAAACAGTGTCAAATCTTCTTGCTGTATTGCAATTCAAAATTGAATCACTATCCACATATGAGCTAAGGCTGTCTAAGTATTTGCTATATTCATTGTCTCCTGGGAACAGTCCACAATACGCATTTCCTTTAGAGTTATATCCACATTCGCAGCTCGATAAAAGCACCAGATTAAATTGTTCATCCTGCTCTGAAGCACAATCTCCAGTAGTCTTGCATGGATTTGGAAGCTTATTTTCACTTGCCAAGTTTGGCAAGCAATAAGAATACTCACACTGAGTTGTACACAGATTATATTGGCAAAGACCATTAACATGCTTAATTTGATCACAAGTTTGCACTTTTCGATACTCACCCACACTTAAATATTTCACACAAGTTCCTTCAGTTGCACCTGCAGCTATATCACATCCAGCACTATTTACGCACTGAGCATCATAAGTGCATCCTTTATTTCCAATCCCGATCTGCAAACTGCAAGAAGTCTTGTTCACACAATACAGTCCAGGATCACACATATCATCTTCTGTACAAGATTCTCCTTCACCTGATCCTTTGCAGACTTCACCTACACAGCCTTGAGATGCAAAAGTGCCGCAATCGTCATCGCTGACACATTTTTCACCAGGCCATTTGGCATTGGATGTTGGTGTTGGCTTGACTGCACAGGTACTATTTTTTCCAGCTGATTCTGGACAATAAGGAGTAGCTGTATTTGTGCAGTTTGTAACATAATAAGTCCCATTTGCTACTGCTTCGTCATAAAATATGCAAGTTCCCTCGGTAAATACTTGGGTTGCAAGCTTGCAGGTGTATGATGGACATACAACTTCAGTATCTGATAAAGTAGAAGTGAGTTCGAATTGGTCACAGCAGAATGCAATTGATAAGAGTAATAGGAATGCTGAAAGTTTTACCATATTTAATGTAGGAAATCTATAACAATGTAATTAATTTAAGCTCTCTTCGACTTTTTTGGTTTGGGCTATAATGAATTCGAGCTGATTGCTGCTGGAACTTGTGAGATTTCTGATGACTAGTTCGTAAACACTTGTTTTGGATTTTCTGAATCTGGGGATTTCTACTTGCATGAGTCTTCCTGCGATGATGTTGTTAATGGTATTGACGCTTCTGAGCTCTGATTCCAGGTCTTGAATTGTTTTGGATATTTTGTCAGTGTAGTATTCTTTTGGTTTTCTGACAAGAATTTGCATAACGGTTTTCTTGTCTAATTGCAGATTGAGAAGCTTTTTTCTTTCTTCGTCAATTCTTTCCACAATTTTTTCTTTGATTTTTTCATATTCTTTTTTCTTTTTGAAAGCTTCAACCATTCCTCCCATATCTAAGATTTCAATTCTTATTCAATCCAGCAGCTCTCCATAAGGATTTTCTTTGCTTTCCAACAGATCGAATTGAATTTCATTTTTTGATTCTAAGTACTGATTATTAATCCCTTTAAGTCCTTGGAACATCCCAAACAGCTCATTTTTATAATATCCAAAATAGTCGACGCACATTTTGCTTTTTCCATGGAAAATTTCCAATGTGATTTGGCCTTGTTGAAAATATTTAAAAGCTTCTTCTAGTTCTTTTTGAATATTTTCAGTAACTTGAAACTCAGCGAAACTTGGAAATATTGATTGGTATGTAGCAGCAAGTTGATCATATGTTGGCCTTCTGAAATTTGTAATGGCCTTATGATATTCATTTGGTCCTCTTAAAAACATATGAAATTCTTCAGATTGGTGAAGATATGAAGTATTCGCTACTCTTATTAAGAATGCTTCAAGCAATTTCCGACGTTGCTCAATGAAATTACCTTCTAAGTTTCCTAAACTTTGCTTTGGAGGGATTTTAGGAATAACGCAGCCTGGCCAGTGCCGAATCAGTAGTGTTCTTAAAGCTTCAAAATCTTTATATCGTCTATAAGCCTCGAATGTGCCAGTTTTGTCTTTACCACTGATGGTATAAACAACATATTTTAAAAGTGAATCTTTTATGAGTGGATTGCTGAGAGTTATTTCCACTTCATTTTCAGGCTGGCGATTTGAAATTTGATATTTTTGTAGTTTTTCATATGAAAGTTTTGAGTCTTCTACGACTGGGTAACTGTTATCATAAAGTCTTCTTTGATCAGGTGACCTATAATCTGACTCCATATATTTCACTAATTAAAATTACAATCATTGAGATAAAAGAGTTATGTAGAAATTTAACATAAGGATCTAATAATAGCAATAAACGAGTTTGAAATATTAAAACCGAAATGCTTGCAATTAATCAGCCGCCTCATACAGAAAGATGGATTGATTTTGAGAATTTAAAATTATGATTTTATCTAATGCTTAAAATATCAACATTAGATCAAATTTTATGAATTTTAATCGCCCATAACTGTTTTAAGTAATATTTCTTTTTTGATGTGATACAAAATCTCTCATCAAAGTAAAATCAGAATGTCTATAGCACTCTATGCGCTATAAATTAATAATAGTAATCATTATTTATTTCTTTTTACCTTTTGCTTTACCTTTCGCTTTAGGATCTGGCTCTTCTACATATGTAGCATCTTCTTCAATAGTTCTAATACAAAACCCATCAACGTCATACGGAGCTGCATTATTTTCAGCATCAATTACATTGAGCTGATAAATCGTTCGATTGTTAAGTATTGTTGAAGCATTATCTTCAATTCTTGAACCTAAAAATTTTCTAGCCCCTACTGGATCTATAAAATCAATATTCGTAGGCAAAGCTTGATATTTTTCCTGATACATATTAAGCATTTTAAGTTTTTCATTCATAATATCTCTTTTCCTAGAAAGCTCAGAAATCCCATTTCTAAGCTCTTCTTTTTGTGCTTCCAACTGCTGCTGCTTGATTTCTTCAGGCGACAATTCTTTTACTTCTTCTTTTTTCCCTTTTTTTCCTGCTGGCCTCGCTTTTGCTTTTGCCTCTTCAATTTTCGTATTTTCAGACATAAGTAAAAACTGCTCTTGTTTTGGCGGCTCTTTATTTTCTTCTTTTATAGACCTTTGGCCACTTATGGTTTTATCAGCAGGGGTTTTTGCTTCTTCATCTGGAGGAGGATTTTCTAACTTATAAAGCTTCTTTTGTTTGGATTCGATTTTCTTGGAGGTGTTTTCGACTTCTTGTGTAAAAGAGGCAGTTTTTGAAGAAATCAGAGAAGTGATGTCTGTGAAAGCTTGCTTCTTTACAGCGTCGAGGAGAGGGCCTGTTTGGCAATTGATATTAAAAAGAGTGCCTTGCTTATACCCATATACAACTTTGATGAACATTTTTTTAATCAGCAATAAATTAAATGAAATCGTTGAGAAATTTGATGATAAAAAATAAATTAAAAATTATTTTCTTTGCTTTGGGAATGAATTTTTAATTGTTGAGGCTCTCGTTTTATACCATTGAGCTTGTTTTAAAAATTTTCCACCTAATTCTTTGCAGACTGTTTCTAAATTATTGTATCTTTCTATCACGTTAAAGTTTAAACAATGATGGAGTTTTCTCAAGCAAACAGGGCACAAATTCAAAGGTTGTCTATCAATTTCGTCTATATGATTTGATCCATTCATAACACAATTATAATAAATACAATGAAGCATCCCAAACAGATGGCACATTTCATGTACCATCACTTTAGCAGCTCTATTAAGAATAATTTCATCTTCATCTTCATTTCCAGATTCTTCTCCATAAGATCTTGGATTATATCTTGCAAATGATACGATGGCTGATTTTAGCCGTAAGGTAGCTAATCCGAACACAAAATTAGATTCTTCTTTGCTATAAAGATCATGCATTGTAGCACCAATCATTGCAAACCCATCAACCAGGGCATTTTTCTGCATTTTAATTAATATTTCACCAGCGTCAAATTGCAACCCTGAATCCAGTTCATTTATATTTTCAATACCCAAATCTTCAATATCTCTTGGTTCGCAAATAATAAACTTCATTCCAGGGAAAAATGCTTTGCATAATTTCTTTGTTGCTTTTATCATTTTAATTGAAACAATCCTATCATAAGGCTGTATATAGATTTTTGATTCTACTGCAGGAATATTTACACGATCTTTGAATTCCTCGTATGTTTGTCCTTTTTCAACATTTTGAGCAAGCCAATCATGCTCTCCTGGGATTTCAATAGGAGAAAAATCATTTTGAAGGCTGCCAAAATCTTTTCTATAAGAAAGCTTAAAGCCGCCCAATGCCCCAAGAGCTTGAGATTTTTCTATTTCTGAAGGGCGAACGAAATTTGGTACCATAAATAAAATCAGTATATTTTGATTTCATTTTTTGCCAATGGACTATTTGGACAACTTATATCTATAAAATTATAAAAAATAAATAGAGGCTTTGATTATCATGCTTTAGATGAATTAAATTTTTGTTTCAATCTAATATTTTATGCTAATTACTTTCACACTTTTAAGTAGGCGTTTTATTAAGAGCATGATTAAATCAATGAATAATGAAGCAAAAATAATTTGATATATTGAAAAATCTGATATAAAACGTATGCAAAAATGCATAAAAATGATTTATAAAGAAAAAATAGAATCATGTTGTGCTGGGTGTCTTGATAAAATTTTATAGATTTTTAAGATAATCAATGGTCTCATTCAAAATATAACAATTCTACTCTTAACATAATCAAGAGAGCAGCCTTAGAAGTGATTGTTTGCTAAAATGAGTATCTTACTCATGCTAATTAACAATTTTGATATTCTAATTTTTATTTAATAATAAATTGTATGATTATTATATGATTGAAAGCCTGTTGAAATATAGGTTTATTTTCTTGATTTTGGCAGAGATTTTTCAATTGTCGAAGCTCTACTGCTAAATCATTCGGCTTGTTTTAGAAATAATCCACCTAATTCTCTGCAGACTGTTTCTAAATTATGATATCTTTCTATAGGGTTAAAATTTAAACAATGATGGAGTTTCCTCAAGCAAACAGGACACAGATTTAAAGGTTTTCGATCAGTCTCTCCAATATGATTTGATCCATTCATAATACAGCTATAATAAATACAATGAAGTAATCCAAACATGTGCCCAATTTCATGTACCATAACTTTAACAGCTCTATATAAAATAATTTCGTTTTCATTTTCAGTTTCTTCTCCATAAAAACTTGGACTATACCTTGCAAATGAGAAAATGCCTGATTTTGTTATCACATTAGCTAATCCAAAAACAAAATTAGAAGCTTCTCCACTATAAATATCAGCCATTGTAACTCCAATCATTGCAAATCTATCAAGTGGTGCAATTTGATACATTTTATTCAATATTTCACCAGCATTAAATTGTTTTCCTCACTCTACTTCTCTATGCTCAATATTCAAATTTTCTATATTAATTGGCCTGCGTATAACAAATTTTATCCCAGGGAAAAATGCATTGCAATATTTTTTCGTAATTTTTATCATTTCATGGGAAATAATGCTATCATAAGGCTGTATATAAATTTTTGATTTTTCTGTAAGAATATTTGCATAAGATTTGAATTGCTCATATGTTTGTCCTGCTTCAAAATTTTGTGCAAGTCAATCTTCTGGAGCTGGAACTTCAATCGGAGGAAAATCATTTTGCAGGTTACCCAATGCTTTTCTAATAGAAAAGTTAGAGCCGCCTAACGCTCCAAGAGCTTGGGATTTTTCTCTTTCTGAAGGAGGAATGAAATTTGGTATCATAGATAATATCAGTATTATTTTGGTTTCATTTTTGCAGCTGAAATTTTGGGGGCAACTTATAATTATAAAAATCTGAAGGATGGATCAGAAAATGGATGCTCTGCTATTTGTGACGCTTCAAATGCTTGTACTTCAAGTAATCTTTAGTTCAAAACTAAAATTTTATGCCAAGCCACCTGATAAAGCAATGACGAATGGAAGAAAATAAACTTATTGCCTTAATTAAATTATGTTTAAATATTTAAGTAAAAATCAGCTAAAATATGCTAAATTTTTAGTTGAAACTGATATAAAGCTTCAAACATTTTATAAAATGGGATGTGGAGGTAGTTCTGCAACTGGTGCTATGTCTACTTTTTTTGCATGAGGAAGCCAAGGTAAAGTCAAAATAAAAAGCATGAAATTCAAAGCCTTTTATGACAAAGAAACAAAAGATGTTAATACAGAAAGTGGAAAAAATAGAGTAACTGAGTCTACATTGACGTGACTTGGAAGAGATTTTGCTTTGCAGGATGAAAAAGTTGTTGATTATGATAAGAAAATTTCATATGATCTTCCAAATTTGACTATTAAATTCTCGGCAAATGTAAAAGATGAGTTCCAAGGGATTATTGAGCCAGATTCTTTAATTTCAAATATTTCGCTTATGCAAGATCGAGGACTGACACAAGAGCAAAAGAGAGTTTTATTAGATAAATTAACTAAAGACTGCAGAGACTTCTGACTATTTGCAAGAGGACTATGAGCTAAAGAATCCGAAGACTTAGAAAAATCTGAAATGAAGCATTGTGACAAAGATTGCATAAAAAATATTGTTATAAAAGAAAGCGATCGAGGAAAAATAGAAACTCACTTGATTAGAAACTTTGGGGCTGAAAAATTTTCTGAAATTTCAAGAGAAATTAAAGGTTCAGCTATTATTCAAAAGGATAATAATAGACCACATTTAGTAAAAATCAGAAGAGCAAGCTATATACATGCGAAGACAGAAGATGGAATTATAGACGATATGGAAGAAGAAATTCGAGTTTTGATTTTCTGCTGAGAAGACATTCCAGAGCTGGATTCTGACGCATTTTTAAGTATTGAAAGAGAAAGGATGAAAAAAGGATCAGAAGCAGTAGTAAAAGAACTTAAAGCTCAAATTAGTAAGTATCAAGAAGAAAACGCTTAAAATTGACATAAATTATATTTTCTAAGGATTTAGCTTAGGCTTTAAACCTCTTGTAAGCTGCTTGTCCATTTGTGGTCCATCCTTCAGTAGGATAATCAGGCACATTCACAAGTCCAAGTGGGTTTTTCTTGTTAAAAACTCTTTCACTCGATATTTTAGTATGGAATTTTTTGAGATTTGAGTCAGGGTTGTCCCATGCGAAGCTTCTATAAGGTTTGGTAAAGAATGGATAAACGATTTGAACTGTAAGGTACATCAATGTCAAAGGGATGACAAAAGTAAACATTAAAGATCTGAAAAGAAGCACTGGCCCTGTGATATTAGGGTTCCAAAAATCAACTAAATATTCAGGCTGGATTCCATCATATATCCACATATTAGTTTCATAATAGCTGATAATTCTCTTGTGCCTGTATTGTTGTGGATAAGGAAAGTCTGGGTGAGCATGTCCTCCGCTTCTTTGGGGTAGAGCTTTTAATATGAACCTACGAAGCATTTTAATATAAATTTGGGAAAATGGCTTGAATTAAAGAATTTTGGGAATGATAGAAAGTTAGACAGTGATCTGCAATATAGAATGAATGCATATCTATATGATTAAAGAAAAATTTGGCGCATTATGATTGAAATCAAAAAAAATTATACTGCAAATTATCATAAAGGAAACTCATAATATAAATATTTTTAAAAGAGAGTTTGGATCATTGTTGAGATTGAGATATAAAGTTTCGATTTAATATAAGAAATGTTTATCCATAATAATATTGATTAAACTAATGATATTTCAATTTATTAATTTAATTTGCCTATAATCTGCAAGAATGTATTCACCTAATGAAGATAATCTTTATTGCTAATTTCAAATAATTCTTATATTAATTGAATAAAATTGCCTAGAAAGTATATTATTTCTATACTTTTTCATAAAGTGAATTAACATAGTCAATACAAATTATTAAATATGCTTTTTGTTTCAAAATTAGTCTCAACCATTGAAAAAGCAAACTATTTGTTAAATGCAACTTAAAAGAGTAATTGAGTTTTCCTTAAATAAGTAAACGCAAATCCTAGAATTTCATAAAATGAGATTATTAGCAATGCTTATTATTTTAATGAGCAAATTTAAAGGAAAATATCTCTCTTTATCATTTTATACTGATTACCATACATTTGCATGAATATGACGAAACCAAAGATTATATATAATTTAATGGGTTGCTGTAACAGCTTTAATTCTGAGCCAAACCAACTCTTAATTGCTGAACATTTTGATCCTCCACAACGGCAACCAGTTGCTCAATCAAATAACTCGGCTGCTTCTCACCAAATTAATCAAGCGTTTGATCTAAGACGAGTTAGAAAACTACCATCAGGTAAAAGTGAATCTGCTATTTCAAGCATTTACGAAGCAGATAATGATTTACCACTTCCTGAGATAACAAATGACAATCCTTGCGGATTTCTTCTTCCTGACGGAGAATCAAGTTTTTTGACATAAGAAAATTCGAAAATATTTATAATTTATATATACTCTAAGCTTAAAATTATTTGAAACTATCAAAATTTAAGTTAAAGATTTCATAATAATTTTTCTATTTACTCATTTTTTACTCAGAAAATTTACTCTCTATTTAGTTTTACATATATTAAAATATCAGGTTTCTCAGAATTTCACTATAGAATTAATCAAGTTTAAATTTGCAAAAGCCAATATGAAAATTCATACTTAAAATGCGAATTTCTTATATCTTGTTTTAATGAATATCTAGCAGTACAAATCTTATCGTTTCATTAATCAAATTTAAATCTGTACTATCTCTTTTGTTCTTAAGATTTTTATTAAAATCCTTTAAAGTACGAAATATCTGTATAATTTTTATGGCTTTTCTAATTCAATCAATATTAAATACATTTTATAGTTACTCCCAAACTTTTTCTGATTTCTGGCTTTTATAATTCGAGATTTTGATTTAAAAATTCTTCAATATAGACAAAAAAATGTCAGGCAACTTAAAAAGATCACTTCATGCCCTTGGAGCTCGCACAACTTATGAAAAA